>JAQIXL010000610.1:0-27750 GCA_034700245.1 Poikilolaimus oxycercus | reverse complement strand
GGGAGACGAACGTCTGACGTGCCAAGGCGAGAGGCGCGAGGCAGAGGTCAGGTAAACCTCGTACAATAGCTAGACGGGCATACGGAGCTATGTACTGTACACAACAATAAGCCATACTAGTCTTCTCTCAATTCGCGCATTCCTTGCACGCGAAGCCTCTTGGCGAGAACTTCAACGTAGACGAGAGGCTTGCAAGCGTGTGCCTCCTGATCGGGATCGCCGAAAAGTTGACTACCACGCATAATCCTTCAAAATTTAAGTCAGCACCTAAGCAATTCTCATTTTAAGGAAAATAATTTGTGCAAAAAAAATTATCGCCAACTTACAAAACTGCACGACCCTTTTTCGGCTTGTGTATTTCACATTGCGCACATCTGGAAATGAGCTGATTAATAAGTCTTCCTCACATTAGATGATCCGAATTGTCCGCCTTACATTTCTTCTTTCTCCATAAATAAACACACTCCGGGTTCTTGATCGATCGTGTTTCAATTAGATTCAATTCACCCTAAAGCAGAGTATATTTTCGACTGAATGAGAAACCGACCTGGTGATTTATGACTCGTTCGTAGCTGATGGGCGTCATTGCGAACAAGTGCTGCCGATTCTGAAGCCTTACCTACGCAGTCTTTTATTGTAGCACCACTGGCGCATTTAACACATGTAAGAGCGAACCAATTGTTGCTCGGGTGCTAATTTTCCGGGATTTGCGCTAAGTGCCACAGACATGTGTAGTTAGAACAGTTTCATGAGAGATGGGTGGTGAGTAAAACTGACTTTGAATCCGAGAGCTGCATAGGAACTTTTATCCGCAAATATTTTATAATGAAATCAATGCCAAAAGAAGTAAAAGTGAAAATGGCCTTGAAAACTCGTTTCGTATTGGACTTTCAAGTAGAGATTGCTGCCGTATTAAGCGAGCCGTCTGTGACGTTACACACGGGTGGCTTCTTGAGCACACCGCCACATTTCATCGCCTGAAATGCTTGAGATTTTTTGAATTGGAATGCGTCGGTGCTGCGCTTTTTAAGGCCGAGAACTGTCTACCGAGTACCTTTAGGTCTAGATCCGCGGCAATAATCTTCTCGGCTGTCTTCACAAAATGTACTGTACCAAGCCGTAGAACGTTATTTTCACACGGAGCCTTGCGTTTCCAAAGCACCTAAAGATCCAACTCAATTTAGTCTGAAAACCAACCCACCGATGGATCATTTGTAAACACCGTAGGCATTAGAATTCGTGGAACACTCGCCTGAAGTCTTTGGTCATCACCTTGAATGAAAGTGAACCTTTTGTGCCAGAATTCCAGTAAAGAAGACATCCTCGTGGACAAGAAATGGAACATTTTGCGTCTGACTCAGTAGTTTCTCAACGGCAGATCCAGCAATCACATAAGCCGGACCATTGGCGTACGCAGGATAGTATGTTCCTGGCCAGATTTCATAAGGAATGTACCTGAACTCAAGTTTAAAACTAAAAGAACAGGGAAACCATTTTTTCGTCTGATTACGCTCCGGCTTCGGACAAGGCCAAACTTGGCCAAAGATGGCTTCTCCAAACTTTTCTGCTTCTAGTCTGCAAAAGTGATGCGTTTCAATGATTTGTAAATTCTAAGCTCTTGAAACTCACCGCGATTCCCGCTCGAGACGATCGACATGAACAGCAACATCCGAGTCGACTTTCGCTACAAGTGGAACATCGGGGCAGATGCGTTGTTGAAGACGTAATGCAGCGTTAACCTCCAAACCGTAACATCAATTTTGTGAAAACGAGACGCTTATGAAACGAATGTTGATTTAGAAAAACGGACACGTCCATTCGAGGAATTACACAGTTCCCCCGAAGTGTTTCATTGGAAACTTGTGAAACGTAGCCCGTGGGCAAACGTACTGTTTGTGAGCACGCTAACCTTGTAAATGAGGAAGTCGTATGTCTCCGGCAAATTGGTCATGGTGATGTCTCCTGTCTCCTCCGCCTCAACCAAGGCTTGCTTGTTCTCTTCCGGATTTGAAGAGGAGGAGAGAACGAAGAATACTGACACGAAGCCGTCCTGAAAACATTCAACGCGTTTCTCACGATGAGTGCTTCAGATGATTCATTTTATGGAGAATTTCTTTCCTAGATCTTTTTGCTACAGATATGCACGTAAGTAACGAACACACCTTGATAGACTTCGAACGCTGAGGGCTAGCCCAGGTGCTGCGAATAGCCTTTCTTATCGAAAAGTCATTTGGCTTGCCTAGACAGGATTTCAACGGAAAGAAAACTCACTCAGAACCAGAATGAGCATACTTGACGGACATTGCTTTGGACGTGCCTCTGTCAGCCACTCGAAAGCGATTGATCTATTCGTATAGAGTAGCTCCTCCTCCTTGCTCGAATTCGATTTCTCAGGCTGAATCTTTGTTGTACCTAGATTGCAGACCTCACTAATCTGTGACCATGCGCTAGATGTCTGCCTGAATGAAGGAATCGTGCCTGTGAGGAGAAGGACGAAGTCTGAAACAGTAAAGCAAGTAGCATCAGAAAGAAAGCAAATACAGAAAGTAGTTATGACGACAATCCAGCGAAGTACCGCTTTCGAACAGCGTGGAACTTTCATGCGACTAGCCGATTGCAGAGAAATTGCAAACTAGGCGCTAGTTTCCTTCTCAAAGAAACACAATAAAGAAGTCCAGGAGTGAGCCGAGGTCTTACCTTCAATGAGAGTCGAGCCTTTCAACAAGCAGGCACCTGCTATCGCCAGAGGGAAGGAACGAAAAGTCAAGAACAGCAAGCAAGCAAACTCAACAATGTGACTAAGAATGATGAGGGAGGATGATGTTTTTGCTCTTCACCTTCTTGGGAAAGGAAACGCAGCGCCAGATGGCTGGCTATGATTCAGGCGGTGAATGCGAGGGAGTCGATTCACAGAATTTCGGCATTTGGTTGACAAACGACACACTTTCACAATTCTTACGATGTTGGAGGGGCACCCGCAAAAATTAACAAACTCGTCATTTATGAGACTGTTTATTCACCCGTTAATACAGGATTAGGAAGAGAGTCCAGTCGAGATTGTTTCAACTTCTTTCTTCTTGTTGTTGCCTCCAAAGGCTGGTTCGCGACGACGTCAGCGAATTTCTTTGTAGTCTTTCTTCGTTGGCCAGCAGTGATCTTCATGGTTGTCAGTTCGAAATGCTTCGTCGTCAGCACTTCCTTCATGGGAGCCACATCTCTGCTTGGTTCCGTTTTCCGATTGCTCTGATTCTTGTTTAGCCGTTCAACTTTGGGTCGTTTCCTCGTGGCATTCTTCATCAGAAATGCCGCATATGAAACGAATGCGTTGGGTGTACGTGTGGTCGTGGTTCGTCTTCGTCTCGGCCTCGGCGGTGTACCGCACATCATTACCTAAACTTCCGCTTTTTGCCAAACCACGTCGCGCTTCGCAATCAGCAAGGCATATCTTTGTACATACAGTGAAGCGCATACACTTTTCGCCTACATATTTTCAAATACACCAAGAGAAAAAACTGGGCTTCAGCTTCGTGAAATGTTTGAGTGATCATTACGAAACGCACCTGAAGAGCTTCATCAGCTGCTTGAATTTTCGCGAGACCCTTCACTGAGTGAACGGCGCCGAGTTTCAACGTCCGGTTCCTACACGGGGCGAAACCATTCCAAAGGACCTGAGGATTGTCCATTTTCTTTGTGAAACTCACCGTCTCGTTGTTTGTGAAGACATGAGGCATGTGCACTCTTGGAACGTTCGCCTGAAACTTCTCAATGAGACCAAAGAACCAACTCTTTGAGCCAGGATTCCCGTGAAGTACACATCTTCGTGCCGAATGAAAGGGACGAATCGTGTGTAATTGAGAAGTTTCGGGATGGCCGACGTCGCAATCACGTAAGCCGGCCCGTTGCAGTACTCGGGATAATACTTTCGAGGCCACACAGCTTTGGAAATGTACCTAGATCGTTCTTGAGTTCTTCAGACAGCAAACCATTTGTGCAATGGATCACGTTTTGGTTCAGCACGCCGCCAAACGTGTCCGAAAATCGCTTCGCCGCTTGTCGCTTCTTTGTTTCTGAAATCGCGTCCAATCCGCTACTGTAGCAAACCAAATACAAACAGAATTCCGCTTCGATGAAACTCACCTCAATTCCTCCTCGAGACGGTCAATATGAACGGCTACGTCCGAGTCGATTTTTCCTAGGAGTCGCGCCTCCGGACAAACGCTTTGCTGCCATCGAAGTGCGGCATGAACCTGAAGTCATGAAACGAATATTCAACAATCTCCGGTGCAGAGGCGCCACAAATCGCATCCTTAATGTTGCGAAAAAGTTATCGGAAAAGTGAAACCGTGACTACGAGACACCTTATGAATGAGAGACGCGTAGGATTCTGGTAGCGTGGTGATGATCAAGTCGCCTCGGGCCTTTGCCTCCATCTTCGCTCGCTCGTTCTCGCGTGTCCTTGTCGACTTGGACAGCATGAAGAAAACGGAGACGTAGCCAGACTGCAAATTTATGGTATGCAGGAATGTTTCACGGTAAGGCGTTTGCTGAACTGTGTTCAGAGTAACAATGTGATCCGCGCCTTGTGGGATAAAACAACGAACCCTTATAGCCCAGGAGCGTTGCGGACTAGCCCATGTACGGCGAATTGTCCGCCGGATCAATATGTCTCTTGGGCGACCTGAATGCCATGAACATAAACGAAGTCAAACAAACTTGGAACAACGATGACCATGCTTTTCGGGCAACGCGCCGGATTCCCGGCGCTGATCCAGCGAAAAGCTACCGACTTGTTCTTGTAGAAAAGCTTGTCGTCACCCGATTTCCACTGTCCAATCTAGAACTGTCTTTTTCCTTCTTCGAAGCCATACGATAAAGCGCGGTGCTAGGCCCATTGGTGGCAAAAGGCACTTGAGCCAGAAGAGAAAATCTGAAACGTCTTTGTTTCTTTCTGCAAAAGAACTTACAGAAAAGAATCGCTGCAAGGATGCATCCCTTGGTGTACTTCGAGCAGTGCAGGATTCTCATGCAGGCTTCAATAAGCGGAAGTCAGGCCTGGTTGTGGTCTCAGAAGAGGATGAAAACCTCACCAAAGCATTTTCACAAATGCATAGCGGATGAGAAGCGAGAGTCGACCGAGCTGTACGATAAGAAGGTAGATGGCAAACGCGAGGATAACGTAGAGGAAGAGAAGCAGGAAGGATATCCGATTGTAGCGGAGTCGATAGCGAGCTGCAAGGAAGTCCCATTAGTTTCAGCCTTAAAGCATTGACAACTTTCAAGATTTTACTCCGATCACGAAGACACGTCACCACAGTTGTGAGCACATCTCTAAGAAACTCCCTTACACGCCCAGAATGATCGGGTTCGAAGTTCTTGGACGAAACGGGTGCTAGTCGAGCGAGCCACTGCGTTGGTGGTTGAAGGAGGACGACGCGAAGAAGCTTCTCGGAATGACAATGGCTGCCTTCTAGCACAACGCAGACGTTGCTTGGTGACCAGACACATTCCTGCTAAAAACACGGATGCCTTCGTGTGCTGTCAGGGGATTCCAGCACAATCTCCTTTCTGAGGGAGCGGTTTAGTTCCAACAATGAGCAGGCGTCAAAAATCTCGACAACGTGGCAACATTTGCAACTTTTTGGTTTCGGTCAACAAATGCAGAACATTGGAAATCATCTGTTCCAAGTTTCATTTGACAACGTTGAAACAAATTCAAGAGTAGAATTCGTGAACAGCCTAAAGTTCATCAAAGACATCTCCACTTACGCCTTCAACTCTAATTTTTGAAACCGAATCAGATTTATGGTCCTGAAAAGATATCAAAGTCAAAACGAGTTACTTTTAGCTATGTCTTGTTACAGTCTAAACGATCATCATATTGTTGATGGTTTTTTCACGTACATATTCAGAGCGCTTGAAACAATTTCGTCCGAGGAGTC
Organism: Poikilolaimus oxycercus; assembly: GCA_034700245.1. NCBI lineage: Eukaryota > Metazoa > Nematoda > Chromadorea > Rhabditida > Rhabditidae > Poikilolaimus > Poikilolaimus oxycercus. The sequence continues at coordinate 21,811 of JAQIXL010000610.1, read as the reverse complement.
ATACCGTGAATGTTTCGTCCAATGAGTTCACTTCTGACAGCGGCCTTCAAGTAAACTCCAAGGAACGTATCGAATCGGATTCAAAGCCTTTGAGATACAGACAAGAATTAACGCCGTTTTCGAAATTTGTGGGCGCGCATGCGAAAGGCGAGCAGATGTGGGAGCGAGGACGGCCGGACGACTGTCTGGATGAGAGCGAAAGCGTGGACCTCGTTAATCCCTCTCGATCACGCAAGCTCGTTCCCCCTTGAGGACATGATCGAGTTAATAAATTTCCAGCACACTGGATGCTCAGTCAAATGGACAATCATCTGATCAGTGTGCTGAAAGGATTCATCGGCGTATGTTTCAGGCATTCAGAATCTGAGCCTCCCCTTCTTTGTAAGACTTCCTGTAGCTGTTCGAGCATGTTTGGAACGAAATACAGGTCGGCTTCCTCGAATCCCTATCACAGTTCACGACGCTTTTGCTGCACTCTGGTGGCGATCTTGTTTTTGGCTTACCAACTCTACAAGGCATTCGAAGTGGTTTGTTTCACCAAACGACCATTAGTCGTAATGGTTTCAAGGTGCAATTGTCGATCAGGCCATCTCACACAGCATCAAAAATCTCTAGCCTGTAGCCCCCTCGCCCCCGGCCACCCTGACCGGTCGAGCGGTTTGTGCGGGGTGGTTCCAGGGTCTCCCTCTCTCTCGCCCAAGGGGGAGGTCTCGGCCCGTTCTCGCACGCGCCTCCTCGCGGTCAAAAGACCCCTCACCGGCTGGTACCGCAGCGCGCTCGTGCGCCGAGAGAAAACGAGGACGGCGCGAGGCAACGCCGCTGCGCGAGAGGGATGAGGCGAGGGGAAAATAGGGAGAAGAGCGCGCGCGGCTGTGGAGGTCAGAGAGGCGGCGGCGACGAGGCCAGCACGGCCTGGCGCCCCCGCACGACGCGCGCAGGCCACCACGGCGGCTGGTCACTCGTCTCCCGTCTGGTCTGGTCACTCGCACGCGACCCCCCTTTAGCACCCCCCTCAAAGGTGTGTTCAAATGCTCGCGCCGGCGCGCTTTTCCTTCTCGAGTTTTGTAGTTTGTGCGGCTTTGAATAGGGAATTCGAGCCGTTGATGACGCGTGGGAAGATGGCTATGGGGCTGAATGATGTAAGGCGAGATGCTTGGACTTTCAGAGACTTCTTTTCGGTGATGTAGGAGACATTTCGTGGAAGTTTCAGAGAAAATGGATTGTGGTTCAGGAAAAGAGGAAGTCATTCGGGAACGAGCATTGGGTAGCAAAAACTGTCCATTGGAAAACGGCGATGTTTCAAGGAAATGCCTTTAGCTCCCTCGTTCAGTGTTTCGTAGTCAATGCTGGCAGAAATCTACAAAAGTGTCTTCGATGATCCGTTTCATTCATTACATTATTCGTGCCCGCTTTTAAGTTCCTGATTATCGCCTACTGGAGTGTCGTTGTCATCTAATTGTAAGCACCTTTGCTTTCTTCACGCTCCCTTTGGTTTTCTAAATCTCTTACGATTTCAAGGCCACCGCAAGGCACCCTGTCTGGCTGTCCGAAATCGCCAAGGAGTGATGGCTTTCCGGCGGACGATTTTCGCTTTTCGCAGCCGCGCCCACCGCGGCCTTCAGCCTCTGTCCGATGGGAGCAGAGGAGAAAGGCCGAATGTTGCCATCGAACAGAGCTGTCCACCCTTTTCGCCGCTCGAAGATGAATTTTCCACGGCCGGCGTCCGAATTTTAATGAGCCCGACGGCCTTTCACTTCCATTTTCTCTGATCGCTCTTCACTCTCCTCTCCCCACCCTCCTCGATGAAGGCCGAAAAAGGTCAAAAGCGAGGTTGTTGGCGGGGTGATGAGGAAGAGGAGGGTAGTTCTTGGACATCGGAACACACACGCTGTAGATTCATGAATATGTTCGTGCATCTGCACGTTGATCGCTCTTTTTGCACAGCGCCCTTCGGGTTCAATGAATTTGTGAGCACTCGGCGCTATTTGTACCCCGATGTCCGCAATATAACATCATTGCTTTTTCTCTTGAGAACTAGTAGTAGCGATGAATCTTATTGAACTAAGGACACTTTCCTTGACAAGCAACAAGACGCCAAATTGCATTCCAGTTCGTAAGTACAACAAATACTAACTCTGAATCATATGCTTTCACTTATTGATTACCACTCCAAAAAAAAAAGTCTTGCGAGTACATACTGCACTCATCAGGAACTAAAAGCTTTCGGAAGAATCTCATGGCTTTGGTTACTCACTTTTTAGAACGAGGGGAATGATCAGAGTGATCATGATTTCCTGTCGATGACTTATTCCTCCGTTGAATCGCATTTCCTTCAAACTTCTCATTCCCTTCAATCTCAAAGTGCGCGTCTCGAGGCTGGTCTCTTTGCACTTTTCGCACTCATTCCACCAATGTGATTTCTTGGTGCTTTCGTCTTACTGGCGCAAATAATCGCAAACATCGCTCCTCATACGCCCGCTTCTCCATCTACGTAAGAGAAGTCATATGAGCGAGGGAAGGGAGAAGCGTGGAGCTCTCCGGATATGAAACTCCTCGCGCGCTCCTTGATTCCTTGATGACGTCCCTCGGCTTGGGACGAGGATCTCAGATTGCCCCGGCTAACCTTCTCTTCCTCTCCCGCTTCTCGAGCTCGCTCTTAGTCGTTCACGGAAATCCGTGCAAGCCGAGAATTTCCCGGAATAATTTGCGTCCCGTGCGCCGGTCGCCCCGGCGAGCACACGAACAAATTAGCTTCGTTCGTCGTCTTTTGCGCAGAAGCCGACGAACGCGCCGTGCATGAGCGTTTCTTGCGAAAGGAACGCCACGCCTGTGCGCACGAGATTTCCGTTGCTTCGATGCAGGAAAACAAGGCTCGCGAGCAAAGTGCTAAAGGTTACTGGAAAAATGCAGAATAACAAGGAAATGGAAATGGTGGAAGGCCCACGAGACACTGGGTGACTTGGAAATTAGAACCATTTGATGCCAATCCAGAAACACATTTCGAATAACGGCGCTTGTCATATTTATGCCGTCGATCTCATTTGATTCTTCTTACACTCCTCCCCCAATGCATTGTCATTGTTCCTGTGTTGAGAGTTACAACTGCCGCAGAAACTCATCCTACAATTCTCATATCAAAAGAGTCTCTCACGTTTGTGGCAATAACAAGCTTTTCTGTGATCCAAAATGTGAAATCTGTGAAACCCCTAAGAACTTTCAGTCGACGAATTGTTGATTCGCGCTTCCCTTCCCGATCCTCAAATAGCTGCATGTTGAAACTCGGCACGTCTCGTCTGCGCGGAGCGTCTGGAATGACCTTTCACGGGGTTTCGCAACGTGCACGTGTCTGCTTCTTCTCTTTCTGTCTCGCTCTCGAAGTGAAAACAAAATCAACAGCTCGTCCACTTCCTTCCTTGTCTAGTCGCGTCGGCGTCGGCCGGTGACGCCCTTAGTCGAGTGATGATTGAGGAATGTTTGCAAGCCGCCACCCTCCACTCCCTCTCTCTCTCTCTCTCGCGCTGCCCCCGACAAGACCAGCGTGTGCGAGCGCGCGCGAATACGCGGAAGTTTGTCTCGCTCGTCTTTCTCTCTCACTTCATCGCATTTCCTGCCGCTTAGTCGACGCGGAGGTAATTCAGTGTTTTTGAACATTGACGGAAGCATCGTGGCCTAAAGACCATTGGATGATCTTTGAGTTTGGTGAAACGATGGTGAGGGGGTCGCGAGGTTCTCTCGTCATGACAGAATTATCGCTTCTATTCTGAGAATTGCAGGGTTTCAGACACCATCACGTTTCGTGCCGATCGTGAAGGCGACAAATTTGCTTGAATTCAATCGCCTATTAGGACTTAGAGCTTAGCCTTCTTTTCCTCTTCTTGCCTTAACTTCCCTGAGATCCTCTTCGTGTCTGACACGTGTAGAATCCAAATTCAAATCCCCGATTGCCTTGCACTCCTCGGGGGGCTCTGATCACGGTCGACTTCGTTTTTATGATCATCTCCACTTTTTATGCCACTTAGTCGCGTCTGGTTTCACACCCGCCCCTCGTCGCGCATCGCTCCAGGACGTGGTCGTCTCGGTAGTGTGGCTGGCTGGCCTCGTGACCCAGATCTCTTTGCAAGGGGAAGAGCCCCTCTGCCCGAAATTCGTGAACACGGCCCTTCCCGGACCAGTGAGGAGAGACCCCATCTCGTCTGGCCCAAATTTCCGCCGTCGCCGCCGTCTACTCCGGTCGGGTGTCGCTTTGCTATCGTCACTCGCACATACCTCTCTCATAGTTTTTGCATTCCTACTGGTTTCTCTCTCTCGGCTGTCCCAACTGCTCACTGCTCGGTGCGTCCAGCCGAAGTGCGTCCGACCCCTGGCTCAATAGCGTTTCAAAATAGATCGTCTCCCCCTTCTTCTCTTTACTCTGGGTCTTGCGGTTGAGTCACTTTTCCAGGTCTTTCAGGATTCGATGTGGCGAAATTTTCCCCGAATGCAATTTTTTTCGCTTCCAAGGAAATTGGCGAGCCTAGGAGAAATCGCTTCTCGGGAAGGGTGGTCGAAAGTGACAGCTGAGTCACCTTATGAAGAGGGGCTGAAGGGCGAGTGAGAAGAGGGCGGGGGTTTTAGAAATTGCGTCGTGTTTATATGTATGAAAGAGCTGACTCAGTGGGAGAAAGAAGAAGAAGAAAGTATGTGGCTCGCGCGTTGCCAAGGGGGCGGGCGGCGATTTTGCCATGGATGGGCATTTAAAGGGCGAAGAGGGAGGCGCCTGGACGGCACCGCCGGACGACCGAGAGTCGCGTGCCGTCGCCGGTGCTCCGGCCTCGAGGCGCCCTAGGCAACTTGTTTTTCTTCTTCTTTGCCCGTCTTCGTCAGTCTTCTCGGCGTTTCTCGTTTTAGCCCTCGTCGCCATCCTGGTCGATGGTGCCGAAGGAAAAACTCCCTTTCTCACGCGTTCACCCCGAAGTTCAGTGATGTGTGAAATTTCATCAGTGCAAAAAAATCTCTGCTTCCCGCCAGATTTCACTTTCAAAGCAGTGTTGTTGGTGTGTTTGATAACGACACGCACCCGGACACGGCACGCTTCGACCCGGCTGCTGATAAGTTTCAAATTTTTCTGACGCATCGATGGCGTCGGTCTCACGCCACCGCCCTCGTGTTTTTGCTGTAAACTTCGAAGCTGCAAAGCGGCGTGCGGCTTTTGAACTCTAACCAGCCGGCGGCGCCGTCGCTTTGGCAATAGTACGCGGGTCTCTCTCTTCACTCTCTTCATGTGTGTGTTTGTTTACGTTGACTCCAGGCAAAGAGGCAAAGGGAGTTGTGAGGAGGAGTCACCTCACACAGCTTGCCGCCTCCTCCCTCCCTCTCTCCCTTCAACAACTCCCCCTCACCTTCACTTCGAAGGTCTCATTGAACTCCACGAGATTTCCGGTCCCGTCGCGAAATTCGCAACTACCAGATTCCAGATGCAACTGTAATCTTTGGTCTCCTTTTCAAATTGGAAGCGGAGAATACGAGCAAAAATAATTCCACGGAAACCGAGAAACATGCATGCACGCACACAAACCCGTGAGTGCCCTTTGTTCGATGACGCACTTTTTTGCGCTTGGGCGGGTTTGAACTCGCCAGCTCTCTCTTTGCCCCACTCTCCCTCCTCTGCCTGCTCACTTCGTTCTTCTCGTCTCTTCTCTTATTGCGTCATTGGGGACTCCCTCGCTTCGTCCCGAGAAAGAGAACCCCCAAGGCTGCTTGCGTCGTCTTACTGGCGCGTATTGCGTGCTTTTGGTCAGAGGCACGCTTCCCGTGTACGTACGTCTGGCTATCTAATCCGCATGACGTCTTTACAATACATATCAATGCACGCATGTCGTTAGTCAGATGGGGCACGCGCTCACGCCCTTTCCCTTCTCCCTCTCGTAGCCTTCCAGCTCGAAGGGCTTCTCGGCAGCAGCGTTTGCCACGGATAGAATTTCCAGACCCGCACACGCCTCGAGGCTTTTCTCGATCACGAGGACTTCTAATTTTAGCCGTGCCTATAGTTCTCCGGCGTCAGGCTACTCGCCCATTATCCGGCAGTTATCGAAGCGGGGAGAAAGGGAAAGTGTTCATTTGCGCAAGCAGGCCATTCTCTGAATAACCCCAGCTGCAAAAGTACGGCGGAGGGTAAACTTCTTGATGGATGCCAATGGCTTCAGGGTGTTCCTTCCGGCTTTCGAGACTCGCAGACGAGACATTGAAGGATCGATTGCGCGCTCGCGTCATTGGCTGTGTCGCCTCCTCTCCGAGAGGCGGCAGGCCGAGCGCCGAGGGTGGTGCACTCCCGAAATTCCAGCTCTTTACGTCGGGGTTCGGCGACGCCTCCCTCTCTCCCCTTGTGCTCTCTGCTCCTCCTCGTCGCAGGGGCGTCCCCGCCCCACATTTTTTCGGTTGCACTAGCGCTCCCCCGCCGTCGCCGCCTCGCGCCAACTAGTTCACCGCTCCGCTCTCAACGGCTTCGCTTTACTGCCCTACTGCTATTCTTCTTTGCGTGTTGTGGCGTCGTTCCGTGGCTCCACTTTCATATTCACCATTACTCTCTCTTCTCCGCACTTCGAGTTCGCTTATTGGCTAAACGCCCAGGGCGGCCGGATGTTCTTACGCGTTGGAAATCCCATAAGGCCTACAGTATCCCCGGCTGCGGAGCGGCAAGACTTTAAGGCCGTTCGCACCCCACAGCGCGAAGGCTAACGTCTCCCATGAGGGAAGGGCATCCTTGAAATGCGTTGGTCATCTAAGGCGATCTTTGTTCGCGATGCCGACAACCTTGTTCACGTGTTCCATTGGCCTTCGTCCCCCGTTTGCCTTGCACTAGAACCGGGGGTTTTATTTCCTTCTTGCCTCTTGAGATGCACTTTTTCTTCTGTCCGTACTCTGGATGCCCTTTGCCAAAAGACGACGACATGTTCTCGGAATTGCATGTACGCATGAATACGCGACAGACTGCGCTCGCATCGAATCATCACGTTGGTCAGTGTGCAGAGTCTCAAGGGAGAGACGCGACTCGCTCTCGTTGAGCTTTTCTGTTTGACTGGTCACGTCGGTGGCGTTTGCATGCACTTTGTGCTTGTTTCGCCGTCTCCCTTGGGTGTCGCTCTTCTGATGCTGAAGTGAGTGTCCGAGCACTTTTTGTTGTTTCGTACTTCCCGGACTCCGCGCGTCCTGGTTGTGATCAACGAGCGAGTCCCTTCCGCCCCTCTTTTCTCTCGGGCTAAAGGCGAAAGGAAGCTCTTCCTCTTCCTTCACGATGTGTAGGAAGCCCCACTCTTCTTCCACATAGACCACTAGTTTTTCACCGCACATCGTGTCTGATCCCTCTGCGTTGCTTGCGATCCCTGTTCCCCCCTCCCCCCACAAACCACTTGCGGTCTTCTTCTCCGTATTCTTACACATTGCACGCCCTCGCGTTAACTAACATCTTCCTCTTGCTTTAAATTTTTTAAACTCTCTCCTATGCAACCCCCGTTGTGGTGAGACCGCAGAGACAATCTATTGCCTCGCACACCGAAGCCTCCCTCCTTCTTGCACCGGGGGTTCCTCCCTCCTCCCAACCACCGACCGGGAGCAGGGAGGCACGGCCTCTCCCCCTCTCTCCTCGCACAGAACCTGTCCATAGCCATCGGGCGAAATCTCTTCTTCTCTTTGGCCTGGAGGGCCGAGGGGGAGGACCCTTTTGAAAACTCCGGTTTTGGCGCTGCTCCGAGGCGCGTCTCCTCCTCGCGCGTGCCTTAGGCCAAAGTCCGTCTCGTCTAGGCGAAGGACCAGCGCGAATCGCCCTCTCTTGTGGTCTCCCACGTCAAAAGTTTGTGGCCTCCATGTCTCTGGGTTATTTTCGTCCCTTCGACGATGTCCCTTTTTCGATTCGAGCGACGAGATGGGTGAAGGGGGAGAGAGAGAGAGAGAGACGAAGCACGAATTCGGGTCTCCCTCCTCGCCTCGCTTGCTCGAGACTCGCCTTTGCGCGACGAGTGTGTGTCAATAATCGTATAGTGGGCGCGCTGCCAGCTGGCTGTCCCGAAGAGCCGCCGCCGCCGCTCTCGCCGCGCTCTGTCTCGTTCGGGGTGGCCCACTCGCCGGAGGGGGGAGACTCGAGACTGACCAATCGATGGCCAGACCCTCCGCCCCCGTGTCTCTGGCGCCAATCATGCACCGGCGACACGCCCACGCACATGCTTCTTCTTCGCTTTCTTCTTGCATGACCGAGACTAAGGTCTACTCCACCCTACTTTTTCTTTTGCGGCTAGAGACTAGTCTGCCTCGCTCTCTTGGTGGGGTTTCCTTTGTTTTCGCGAGAGATTTTGTGCTCTTGTCGAGCGATGCAAGGCATGCGAAGCACTCTTATCTTTCCGGTTTGAGTCGAGTTGCGCTCTCTCTCCTGTCAAGGACGCGTCGAGGTCTTGAAGAAGCTGCAAGAGAAGGAGGAGGAGGGAGGGGAAGAAGAAGAAAAAGAGGGCGCGCAAGATCGAGCGCAAGGCAGGCAGGGCGAGCGGGGACGTCGTTGTCGCTATTTTTAGTCGCATCTCGCAGAGAAGAAGAAGAAGCGAGCGAGCGAGCGAGCGCACTAGCATGAGCACACGCGAGGCGGCGGACGAGCGACGACGCCAATCGAAGAATTCCCCAGGACGTCGGGCAGGCAGCGCGGCCGCTCTTTCTTCTCCTTCTTCACCAACCATTGCTTGTGCGCGCGCGCCAGAGCTTTTTCAGCTGGCAAGCTATTCTCTTCCCCTTTTCATTCGCCTTGATTTGCTGGCGTTACAGTAATCGCTTCCCAACGCGCTAAGCACTTCCTCGCCAAGTCTTCGATCCTCGACGTTTAGTGCACGGTCTAATTTTCTTCAGCTTTGCCGGATTCCAGGCCCCGTCTCGCATAAACGGGTATGCACTTTCGGCACTCCTTCTGACTAGAGTCCACAAGTTCACGCGCACTCTTTATGCCCTGAACTTTTGAGTTTCATCGGTCTGCTGAGTTCGTACGCTTCCAATCGTCATCTGCTTGCTGCCCATAATAGCGAATGGCGTGCGCGCCCCCCTCCTCCCCACACACTTCGTCATATGCCCGTAAGGCACGTCTGGGCGCAGCGTTATTTTCGCGTGCGTCTCCTCTACGATACGAGCTGCTGATGCGTTCCTCCTTCCTCCTCCCTTTCCCCTCCACTACAACTAGTACGATGGACCAGTTGACTCTATTTATGTTTTTGGCACGCGTCGCATCGCTGGGGGGCGTTTTTGTTGGAGTGGAACGCCGCTTAGGCGATCGCTCGTAACGTGTTTACCTCTAGGGGAAGGAGGTCTTTTTCTGCTTCCTCGATTGGCCACTGGGGAGGCCGAGTTCGTACTAGCAGCCCCGGTTTGTAGTATCCACTTCCTTCCTCTTCCTCGTTCGCTTGTCCTCGCAATTGCCGTTGTGAGCTCGTTAGAATTTGAGCGAACGTGTTTTTGTGCGTGGCGCGTGGCGCGTGCTTCCAAGCGTGCAGCGCGACTGTAAGCCTAAATACTAAGAGAAGAAGATTGACGTTGGTTCTCTTGCAGGGAGCGGACGAGTGGCGGGAGCCAGGTCGCCCCCCTCACGGGGTTACCCGTGCGGCCGAAGAGCAATGCAACGAGCCGCCGGTCGAACCGGAGACGCCAGCTATGAGATCAGCGAAGCAGCGCTTCCAGCGTCCCAATAACAAGTGCCAAGGAGAACCACTTTCAAGATGTGAGTTTTCACTTTCCATCGACACATCACGTCTCAGCAATTTCAATTCTTCGGTATGAATTTGACGATTCTGCAAAACATAGCTTTCTGAAATTCGACCTTTAAAATGAAAATGAGATACAACACAAAGAGCTCCAGCTAAAAAAATTGGGTTTCGCGAAACTGATTTACAAACAAAACGCAAGCGCAGAGCTAGCAAAACATTCTATACGATTCACTTTTGAAGATTTGGTGTGTTTCAGCTACCTCGATGGTTTCACCGACCGGCGCGTGCCTTGCCTTCTCTTCGAGCCTTCCTTTTCATCATTTCTTCATCTTCCCCTCCCACTCACTACACCATCATGGAGACCGTCTCCCCCTCTCTTCGGCTTCTCCGACTACTCGAGCTTTCAATGGAGCAACGTGACCTACAACCACTCGCCTCTTCGATCTACTGAGCTGGACGTCCGCCTCCACTTATTTATATTAGCCATTGTGTAATAATTATTCCTTGTATTATTCTCTTTTTTACTCTAGCGTTTTTGGCACAAATCAAGCAATATTTGTAGTTTCTCCATTCTCTCTCTTTCCTTTGTTTCCTCCTTTCCATTCTTTTCTTTCCAACCCAACTCTTTCACAATCCAAACTAGGCATCTATTGGTTGATTTTTGCCAAAATTCGCCTCGAATCAGGAATCTTCTTATTGAATTGTTTGCGCGAACTTTTTGTGCTTTTCTTCTTTGACCCCACACTTGTGATTACGGTAGCATGTTGGTACAAGAGGCCCATTTGTCTAATCTCTCTCACCTCAAGAGAAAAACGGTCCGTGCGTTCTTTCAGCAGAAAATACGGCGTAGGGCGACGCACATTGATTCGATCATGTAATGGTGGATCAAGCGTTCGACCCTCCTCACACGCTGCTTCTCTGAGAGGCTACGGGCTTTCACTCCCCCTCCTCCCTAACTCTCCCCTCCATCAATGATCTAACAATTTTGACCTTTCTGACCTACCATCCCCTTTCTTTCTTCCCCCACCAAACACCCAGTGTTCTCATTGTGCAGCCCGGCTGAGTGTAGTTCTAGTTGTGTCTCGCTGTATGGAATTCGCTCACGTTGATGCGGTAGCAATACCGTACTCCATCGTATTGCGTTTTTCGTCTCGAGACCCCTCTGATGAATATCGCCCAGTGATGCGGCCCAGCACGACTCGTGCAAAACCGTCTTCCTCTCTTCACACCTCCTCCGTCATCCCGGCCCTTCCTGTCCTTCTACCGTAACCTACAGAGTCTTTCAACGTCTTTCAATTGTTTGTGGCGCGTTTTGTCCTCCAGAGTGTTTTCTTGCGCTAGCAAAAACCGAGCAGCCGCCGTCTTTTCCCCTTGTCGCAGCGCGCTGGCAACTGACTGTGGAGTTTTGCCTTTCATTGTAGCCTTTGCTGAGCCTTCCCTGGAAGGGACGTCGAATCGGCGTCGCCTCCGTCAAATCTCTCAAAACTACACTGTCTTTCACGTCTGCACCCGCGGGTGAGACGTAGCTTTCGGTGAATCTCGCGTGCGCAAAGATTGTTGTGAGTACGGTAGAAATATCGACCACGACGTTTTTCGCGCCCTCGAGATCCACACCTCCACAGTCAGCATGGCCAGCCGCGATCGCTCGCTCACCGACGCAAACGGGTTCGCACTAGGTGGTCGTACCGTCTCTCTCATCATCTCCTCATCCTCATCTCTCTTATTGTCCGAAGTCGTGTTTCGTAACGAAGATACGCTAGCCCGAAAAGCTACCGTATGCCTCGAAACGATCCTCTGACTGGCGGACGCGCATTGCCCAAGGGTGTCTTAAGTGATTGGCGTGTAATAGGTGTTTCACAATTAATTGTGATTTCTTCTCTTTTCGGTCGACCACCACGGCGGAGCGAACGATCCTGCGACATACTTGGCGCGCTCTCGGTTTTCCCTTTCGTCCAAATGTTTTTCTTGCTTGTTTTCCGGTATTCTTCCCGGAATAATGTTTTTATTCGTACACCTCTACCGTAATCTCTTGTAAACTCGCGCCCCTTTTTTCAACCAACCCTCCTCTCTCCTCGTGAAGCATGTATAACAGCGTCGTGGTACCTTGGAAAAACCGGCTTAGACACAAAACCACTGAACTCTCACTCTCGTCGTCGTCTCGTCTCTCCTTTTCCATTTTCAATATTTTCTTTCTGTCCCAAAATTTGGATACTGTAGTCTTTTCCGAGAAATTTGTGATGTGTTGCCGGATGGTTGGAAGCTTGATCGTAATCCAAAAATATCGAATCTTGCTCGAAAGGGCGCCCCCGAGTGGATTACGATCTCGCTTTGTCAAATCCGTGCTTTCGATGTTTCTTTTGTCTGTGCGTGAAACTCTCCTTCTAGCTCTTCAGTGCCCTCGTGCTTTCCAAACGTTTTCTCTCTCATTTCACCTTGGAAGTGTGTCTGCAAAGGTTTTTTGTTACGTTTGCTGATGGCTAGTGCCGCGATTAGGCTTGTTGAAGGGTGCAGGGAGCTCTCACCTCACAAAAAATGTGGCTAAGATCAAAACCACAGCATTTGTGGAGACGAGAGTGACCTCACCCTTGGGTTCTTCTGCTCTGAAAGTCTTTCATTCACACTCCTCTCTAAAATCTCTATATCTCCACGACTCTAAAGAACTATTCTTTTTTGGAATTGCCGAGACCAGCCAGAAGATCGAAATCAGCACAACCACTGCCAAACCTATGTCTTTTCTCTCCTCTTTGTAGAACTCCGCATACCCTCTTCTTGCTCTTCTTTTCTTTCTCTTCTTCCTTCTCTCACAACAGCTATAATGTCGAAACACTCTCATGCTAACCTCAAATAATCGCTCCGAAAAGAATTAACTCTACTGAAAGATCCCAAGCTACAGTATCCAAATCATGTATGTGTTTGTCCCCCGCTTGCTGTACCATTTGGCCCCCATCCCTTGCAATGAAAAAAAATAAAGAAAATCCACCGTTTGGTGGGCAAATCGTTGTGTCCACAAGGTATGAACGAGAAGTGAAATTCGACTAAATTCGTCGAGTATCCGACACTGCTGATTGATAAGTTCAAGGGACATTTCTTCCAGACAGAGATAGTTTTCGGCCTATTCCGCGCGCGATCATGAATCGTGCAAGCCGGCTCTTTTGCAACACGCGCGAAACGTCAATAACAGCTCTCGCCAACTCATGCTTCCTCATCCATCTGATGATTGCCAAGCACGATGTGATCTATCCGTTCTGGTTAGGAATTCGCTCGGTCGGTTTGAGCTCTCAAAAGATCAGCCGCTTGAATGTTGGAAAGCAACAAACATCAAAAGCCGATATCACCTTGAAGTGATGTTTGTTGTCAACGGCTCTCGCTCAAACATCTCTTGCAATCGTTCAGAAGTGTTGGATTTGATCGCAAATCAGCCGTCAAAACGTACCGTATTCCCAGGAAGACACAAAATCGCAAAGGCACACAAGACGGCTCGAAAATATTTCACTGAAAAGCCCATGATCGGCAACACAATCTTCTGTGTTTGAGAATGACTTTCGGAGCGTGAATCTGATTGTGATGTGCTCTACTCCGTTGTTCATCGAACCTGTATTTCAATGGGCAGAAAAGGAACAAAGATCTGCGAAGAGGCGGCTTTCCACACTGTTTGGCTGTTCGCTTGACGCCACCGCGCCACGTTTCGCTAGTGTGACTTTCGCGTTGTGACTTTGTGTGCCTCTTAAAGGGCCGTCGACTTCCGTCATGCCTCCACAGTAGAACGCGGCGTCTTTTAATAATGTCCGCGGCGCTGGGTTCTTCAAAGAGTTTTCCAGGCCATCTCAGATGCGTCATTTGCGGTAAACAAGCTCATGGGCTGCATTATCAGGCATGCTTATGAAACGTTTGTAATGATCCAGGAATTTCAGGTCGTCTCATGTTACAGTTGCAAATCTTTTTATCGTCGAGCGATTCGTTCAAAGCGAAAACGCCTATGCCCTCACAGAAACATGTGCAGTGATCGTTTGTTTCTTCTCATTGTCAGCACTGATTTCAGTAGCACGATGCCGTGCCTGTCGATTTCGAGTGTGCTTGCAAATGGGCATGAAATATCCAGGTTATGCATTACATCGTGCTTAAGCGCTGTTTGTTTAAGATTCGTACAATCATCAGCAACGCTCCGGAAATTATCTCAAGGAAAGCGATGACTGCGTTATATCGACTCCAGAAGAGGTCATTGCTGAAGATAACAAAACGGCGATTTAGAGCTCGCCCGTTTACCAGAAAAAAAAAACTTCCATATCCATTAAATTTCGTCGATTCACTTAATGATCGACTGCATATTCTGCGGTATTCAACCTCTCCCGAAGTCGAGTTCAATGCTGAATCGCTGGAAGATTTGTTGAGTCGTCCTCTTCTCAACGGTGCGCCGAGTTCTGAGGTTCGGATTACTGTATAATGTTTAAGTTGAAGCCAACAAGCGCTTCAATTTCGAAAACCCAATTCCGATCTCTACTTCAAGAACTAATAATCACAGTAGAGTGTGCAAAGACGCATAGCTTTTTGCGAACATTGTGGATGCACGACCAGGTTAAGAAATTAAATTTATCCGGAAGTCTTTCCATGGCAATTTTCTAGATTATTCTCCTGAAACAAACGACGCTGCCATGCACCCTGCTCAGTCTGGCTTTTGAAGCTTATCGTGACGAGCTCATAACGGACAACATTGACGCTAGCATTAAACCGTTATTGGCAGCCGTTTGTGGTGAAATTCTGCTGTCACTTGCCAGACTTAACATTGATCGCACAGAACATGCGCTCCTTAATGCCATGGCCTTCTGTAACAATGGTTAGCAATAAATTTTTATTTGCCGTTTAACACCCTTTTCAGCGATTGCCGGTCTCAGCAACATTGGGAGCCAAATTGTGAAGAAAGAAAGAGACATCTTTGCGCGAGCCCTGCTTGAAAACTGCTTACAGATTAAAGGCGGACCCTATCGATATGCGGCCCTCTTGGGCCTTGTTCAACTTAGCATTGCGCAAGCTGAGAAATTCAGACAGAAGCGCCTGCTTACAACAGTTTCGCTGTCTTGGCATCTACAATTCCTTTTTAGGCCACTGTAGGCGGACGTTTTCATCTCGAAAACAAGCACCAACAACTTCTTGAGCAACTTATTGGATGAGCAACGTCACATTGAATAAAATCTAAGTCACGTTTTCGGTAACCACGCGGCTCAAATGTCAACCGATTTAACCATTGAATGTTTGGCCAGAAGCACAAACGCTTGATCGAAGGACCAACGACTGGGAAGAGGGAGAGCTCCGCAAACACGCGTTTCTGCAGCGCGCGACACATCACTGATCCCTAGCCTCGAGTTTCTCGTGCCTCGGCAATAAAATGGTAGCTTGTTTTTCCGCGTGACTTGCTAGGAAATTTTGCTCGTCAATCTTTTGTTAGATAACAATTTCGTGCGTTATTGCAAAGGCGAGCATTCAGTGCTTTAATGATCAAAGATATTCTCTAGATCAATGATGAAAATGTGCTACAACAAACAGAAAGCACGTCGATCTCGTTTTCCATCTTTGGGTGCTTCTCACAAAAGACATGCTGTTGTGCCGGTTCAAGAATTCAGTGTTTGATTCCCTCAGTGAGAGTAATACGCCAGCATGCATAAAGTCTCCAGTACCAGTGGCTACGCACAGACATGGTTCCAGCCAGGAGCCGTTCCTGGATTTACTGACTATCAGTAAAGATGAAACCATCTCACGGGAAGATTTGAAGAAGCATGGCTGCAGTTTCTTTTCGAATCGAATCCAAAAAGCTTATGGCCGCCGACGAACTTCCAAGACTTCAAACACTTACCAGTGATTTTCATTATAGCAACTGTTTAGTCAATCATCGATAGTGTTCCTCGAGACCTTCACCACCTAAAGAAATTCTCAATTTGCATAGTACTGAGCAAACATACCTCGGATTCGTAATAAGATGATGCCACGATGCTAACTACACGCCATTCTCCTATCGAAAGCATGGCAGCGCAAATTTTCCACAGCAGCAATTCATGCTTTCTGAGACTGTCAGTCGCTGGATAGGAGCGAATGGGTAATAAGCACCGTGTATGGGCACACTGAAATAGGCTTATTTCTACGAAAACCTTCAAATACTCACGCACGCGTAGATAGAGGCATAAAATTAAGCATTCGAGAGAGGCAAAGAAAAAGAGCTGTGTGCGGTGGCGAGAAAGGCGTTTGCCTGAGGAGTGCGACTTTTATTTCAGTGATGGAGAAGAGTTTCTCGCAAGTGGGACAAACACTTTTTGGGGCTTCGCCACAGCTCCTTTGAGTTCAAGAGAAGGCCATGCCGCGAGAACATCCTAACGTCCTGCCTACGATACATGGCTTCAGATTACGTGATGGGTTCGGCACTTGGCTTTCTGAACTTGGAAATGAGAGTCTCCAGTCATGGGCCACTATGAAATGACAGCGACGCGTGAAACAGCAGCTTCATTTCGGCTAAGCCGGACATTCAGACTGGACCCACGATGCAAGCCTCTCAATTCGAGCTCAGCGTCATTGAATGAAAAAAAAAAACTCGGCATCGTCGAGCCAGATCGTCCATGCAATCGGAAATGAGGCAGAACAAAGATTCACTGGCAACGAGAAGGAATTCGTAAGATCAGTACCGGCTTAATTTTTACCATCATACATCACAGATGATCTCTTCCATCGCCAAACTTGTGCAAATAAGCTCCGCTCTGCACCGTAAGCAGCGGCAGGCAATTTGCTTCAATCGCCGCCCACATCCACCTTCGACTTGCCCCTCTCCCCCTCGTCACTGGCCGAAACGGTTAGCCAATTTCCATTTCAAATCACTTCTTAGCAGTATCCTATGGCGTTTCATAATCAACTCGGCTGTTCCTGGCATCAATTTAAATTCCTTGCTTTCTTCGTTGCACTCGTGTTTCTGGCTTTACTACAACGTCCCATGTTTATAACGAACAGTAGTGAAAGGCTGTCAGGAGATGAAGATAGCTATCGGAGCCTCTCAAAACTTCAAGGGTTTGCTGAACTTCTCAAATGCTAACCCGCGCTCTAGTCCATCCATAAAGCAGTGGCAAAGGCTTCAAAGACTGGCACTTGAGCGAAACGTCGACTCGGCTTTCCATTCAGATTCTCAATCGGCCCTCAACGCGTATGTCAAGTGTATCCGGAATCGGTGGCTGGCATTCGAGAGTCAAAAGGTTTTACTATGCAAATCAGAAATAAGTGAGGACTATTTTAGAGATGGAGAGCATTTTATGCCGTGCTTCAAGGCTGCCGAAGAGACACGTGGCAGATGCAGGCAAGTTCAATGCTGCTTTTTGAGTCTGGTTCAGCCACTACTATCGAGCGTGGTACCTCTTCCGAATGCTGATGAGATCAAATGGATCGTTGACGTCGATCCCCAGGTGTTCATTTTTGTCGTATAAAAATGTTCATCCGGAAAACAGTACCAAGACTCCTCATGCTCGGTGGTGACGATTGGAATTGGACGCGACGTGCAAGCCGAACTTCGGATCCATCAACGACGACCAAGTTGCGAGTTCTTCGGCGCCGATCCCGTTCAGGTCTGGATCACTTTTTCTGCAACGACTTTGAAAAGACTTCCAGTTCGTCAACCAGCCACTCTACGAGTCTATTCCTGGGAAATTTTATAATTTCGCCATTGGTGCGACGGCTGGCTTCTTTCAAGAGAAAATTCTCGATGTGAAACAAAAGGCAATCAATGGAACCAAGGAGAAGCCAAGATACTTCTACGCCAACGTGACGCGTTTGGATTTCGAAACCTTCTTGCTGAAGGTCATAGAAAGAAAGGTGAGCGAGCTCACGTTGGAGGAGAATGACTTGAGGATTACAGACAATTGACGTCCTCTTGCTCGATACCGAAGGCGGAGAGTCTGGCCTTCTCTCGACTTTCCTCAAGAATGGACTTCTTAATAGCGGCCGAGTTACCGTCTGCCTTGTGTTTATCGAGGTTTGTGTGCCGTTTTCAACTTCAAGTTGCTGTTTAGTTTCATCGTTTCATCAAAGAAGAGTTTGCCGCTTGGATGGAGAAGCTTCTAGCAGAAGGCCGCTGGATCGTGATTCAGGGCGATGTAGGCGAAGTCATTTTCAGCAATCATTTTGCAGAATCTCTGGGACCACAACCAAATCCTGTTGATCGATTCCGGCAGTGCAATTTGTTACGAACGCTACATGCGGCGTTTCTTCCTTTAGCAGTTGTCAGCGACGAGAAGCACCTCGAGATTGTTAGTAAGACTTCTCGAACAACAGCTCATCTGATAAAGAAATTCATGGTCGAAATCATCTGGCAATTTTGACAGAATCACGTTTCCCACAAAAAGATGGAGACTGCTAATAAGTCGACTCTTTCCGCTTGGTTCACACAACTCGCCCTCCGTCTTAACGGCATGTCGGAAGGAACTCCTGATACTATCGCAGATCGTTCAATGTCGCCGCTCCTCTTCTCATAAACTCTTTCCGCATCTTGATCCTCCTTCTAAACCAGCGATCTCGAGACGTTGCTGCGCCACGAGACATCTTTTGCGTGAGCAAACTCAGCAAGCATTAGTGACAGACAAACTTTATTTTTCTTTCAACGACGAATCAGCCGAAAACCCGATGACTCTCCTTACCCGTCCAGTGACAGACACGTGGAGCCTCGGCTGGTGGATAGAGACTGTCAAGACGACGCAAAAACTCCTTCGCGCCAATCCGTCGATATTTTTCTGCGCGTTGGACGAGTCGATTTTCCCATTCGGTAAGACTTGTCTTGATTCCACGATGAACGTTGAAATGCTTCGAAACAACGCGAAAGGCGTAACCAGCGCGACACAGCTCTTGACTCTAAAAGACTTTTCTACAATTCGTTCAACTGATGCCCACCAATACTGTTTGGTCGCCTCGCCTGTAGAAGATGCTTTCATCATGAAACGGGGCACTATGATGCGCAACAAATTGCGGCTCCCAAGCCGGGTTCGAGTAGGCAATCTCGTCCACAACGAAAGTTTCGTTGGAATTCTTGAAAATTGTTGACACGTCTGGTAAAAGAGGCCCACCGCTTGAAACCAAAGATCTAATCCGCGAATTTGATGACCTTCTGGGCAACAATGGAAATGAAACTCAAACGCGAGCTTCTGGTCGAAGAGCGACTTCAGGGTTTTGACTGTGCGAGGAACATGGCTGCAACCTTTCACTGGTGAATGAGAAATGGCGAACCGAAGATGATCCGTAATTTCGAAACGCCGAAATACCAAGACGCTCTTGTTCTCCGCGAGTCTCTCTTTATCCGCCAGCTCTCTCATGTCCTTTTCGAAGCCGCAGGAATAGTACTGGCCGAGGTCGCCTGAGATAAAGTAGGTCGAGTTGAAGAACTGCAAGGTATCCTCTATTTGACTGTCTTTCCAACCTTTCGGGCAATATTCCTCCCAACATTCGAGGGATAAAGGCGGCTCTACGTTGGCAAATCGAGAATTTTCGTAGACGAAAAGCTGCAGTTTGAATGAAAATCCTCGGTTTCTGAACATAAAACATGCTGATTGAGGTGACAGCACCAATTTCAATCGTTTCACACTCTGCTTTGTAATTTCTGTCAAAGAAGAGATGAACACTCATCGACTCTCTGAGCGAGGGATGGCATGTCAGAAGTTCTTGAATCTGAAGAAACTTTCTTCGCGGAAGCAAAACTTGCCTTTTCATAGGCCTCCTTGAAAGAAGGCCCGTGTGCCGCATCCACATCTGCGGGTCCTCTCACGAGAATCGCCCAGGACACGCGGCCATCCCAAGTGGCGATCTTGAAGCGAATTTCACCTCAACAACTGGATTCTTACGGTCTCAAGGAACTCCTCATTGATGTAATTTGCTGTCGAATGCTGCATCAACGTGATCAAATCGCGCTTCTCTTTGGCCTCCTGGACAGTAATGGCACAGTAGCCAGTTCCATACTTTTTCGTGTGGAAAGCTATGCTTTCAATGTGCACCTAAGCAGAAGATTGGCACGAGTGTGACGGCTTCACAGACCTCGCATGGATTCGGCGACGCACTTCGAAGCATTACATTTCTAGCACACAGATTTTCATCGTCTAGCGGATCTACAGTGAGGCTGACGTTGTTCAACGAAGGCTCGATAAAGTTCAAATGGAGCCCGGTCAAATGCGTGAACGGAGTCCTCAGTGGGCCGACGATTAGGCAGAACAATGCTAGGTGAGCTCCTAGGAGGGCGAGCAGAACGGGATTTCGACTAATCGGCCTAAAACAATAGCGGCTCTAATCTCAAAGGGAAAGCTAGTACCGGAGCAGGTTCCTCGGATCCATATTGAAGTCATGAAACGATAAAATTCAAAGGCTTAAAACCCGGGCAGTCGATAGCACCTGCATAGCATTGTTCGTGCTCGCTGCAGGGGGGAGGGGCAAGCAATGTTAGTTCAGGCAGCTGATCAGCCTGAACGACTCAGTCGCAGCACACTGCGGTTTTCTTCGAGCGAAGGCGTCATGGCTTCTAGCCGGCATGGGAAAGCGGAGTCAGGCGCGAAATCGGGGAAATTGACACTGAAAAGAAACGATTCACGATTTACCACTTTTCTTTGTCCTCATTGCAGAATATTGTCCTTGTTCTCGGCAAGTCGTTGGTATCACCATTGCGAAAACTCTTCCAGTTGGAGTGAGTCGGGAGATGAATGCGAGCTCGTGCAGAGCTACGACGTGCCTGAGCGACGACATCACAACGGCTCAATGTTAGTCTAGGCCGCTGATCATCCTAGACCGGTTGATCGCGATCCACGAAGGAATTCGGGACGTCGACATCGGAAGCGCACAATGTTAGTCCAGGTCTCTGGTCTACTGAAATTGATAGATCCGAGCCCCAAAAGAATCCAGGCGACGCACCGCAATGTTAGTTCAGGCCGCTGATCAACCTAACCGATCGATCACGAAATGCATCACAAACATGGGGTGATTTTTAGACCTTTACATCGTTGCATAGTCTTAGACCTCTGCCTAGTTCTGCAAAGTGTGCGAATCTTTTATTCTTCAAAAGCAAAACTAATCTGCTAATTTTGTTTGTATGAAATCCTAATTAGAAGTGCTTGCGTTAAAGCGACGAACGAATAGGTGTCCTTCCTTTTCTTCAAGTTCCAGGCCATAGGCTGAGCTTTCCGTTTCGGCCTCAGAAGAAGTACTTCTGACATCTCTGGGAGCTAGGAGCTTATAGAAGTGCTGCAGGGGTAAGTCGTCAAGGCCGAGCATCTTCGACAATGGCAGCGAATGAGTTCGAAAATCCTTGATTAGAAATTCCTCCAAGGTTGGAAAGAACTTGAAGAATTCTAAGGAAAATACTACGAGTGCGAGTGTATCAGGTAATGAAGAAAACTCGAGTTGTCGAATCTTCAAGCTTCGCGCTGACAAAAGCGGCTGAATTCCATTTATCGGCATTTGGCGAGATGCCGAAAGTCGTCTGACTTCGCGAACATCAAAACTGTCTTGCAGCAGAATCATGAGGAGCTCGAGTGAATCGCTTGATGAGCAAGAAATGCGCTCTAATTTCCATGGTATAAGTTTTCGTGCAAGTAACAGAAGTGCTCGTTTTAGCTGTTCCGTGTCCACGCCGTTATCGAGTACCACGAAATGGTGACGATAGTTGGGCTCATAAAGGTGGATATCTTTGTCCCAATGCTCAAGAAAAAGAGCATGTTCAGTCGGCTTTACATTGGTTAAGCGAAAATAATACGTATCGCCTGCCCAGTCTTTCAGCTGAATCGCAGTTCGATAATCCCCAACATCGACCTCTAGCATCACATGAATGTGGCGATTTCGAAGAGTCTCTATCGATGGACACCCAATGCATTCACGGTAGGAATCCATAATTCGAAGCACAATGGTCTCGGCATAGTGTCCAAGGCTCAGCCATTTTCCATGACATGAACGAAAGAGAGTACTCGATCCATCACTGTGGTAGTAATAAAGTCCTTCGAGCCGTTGTCTAACTGTATCAATAAAATCAATGCTGTTGAAATCGCCCCCGGCGCGAAGCGCCGGGGGAAGTTTCCTTTGGTCGGGCCCTTTTACTCTCCTTGAGATCTGAAAAC
>JAQIXL010000609.1:0-27827 GCA_034700245.1 Poikilolaimus oxycercus | reverse complement strand
CATCGTTAAGGCGCTCCAAGGGCGCCCCCATGGACAGAAGAGAAGAAGAAGAGAGAAGGAAGCCGGCGAGGGACGAGACTTGAGCGCGCATGCTGCGAGCAAAAAAGTCTTCCTCCTCCTTCGTCCTCCTAGTCTTTCTAGCGTCGACGTCGGCGCGCGCCGCTTTCTTTCAGCTAGCCGGCCAAAAGAAACCAGAAATCGGCGCGAGCCGTGACTTCACAGATTCAAATCCTTCTCTTATTCAAGCGATTCCAATTCAAGCAATCTTAGCGACGCGGCAAGCTGTTTGCAGTTTGATGCTTCGAAATCGTGGCTAGCGAAAGTGCCAGGGCTCTTTCTCTTGAGGGGTTGAAGGCCGCCTTCGATAACCACAGTAACAAGCTGCACCTGCGCCTTTCGGAGAAAGAGAGTGGAAAAGGCAATTCAGAAACCCCAGCGCGTTTATATTTCACGACACGTAATGCTATCGAACCGGGGCTTTAATGACGCGGACGGAGAACTCTTTTCGTGCGAGTAAGGAGATAGAGGGAGGGGGAAGGAAGTGTGTTGAGGGTGTAGCCTCCTCATTCGTGCTCATTCTGAGATTCTTACTAGAACGGAAGTTGTTCTGCGATCTTCGAGAGTACCACGTGTTTATGAGCAAATTTGAACCTGCGTCTCCACGGGCGCCTTCTGAGACATCCGGGCGTGAGAACGACCATTCGCATTCTTAATGATTTCTCAGTGAAACGGTGAAACGACTAAATAGTCGTCTACTTCCTCTTCCCTTGGCTCCACCCCCGATTGGCTGTCGTTTTGACTCTCTATCTCCTACGAATTCGTGCATTTCTTTGCCTTTCCAGACGAGGTCTTGGAAGCCCCCTCGACCCGCGCTCCACTATAAACAGCTCTTTAGGACATGTTTTTGCGGTTTTCGAGCCCCGACTTCTTCTTCTCCTTCTTCACGCACATGCTTACTTAGGCTATCCCCTCCCCCTCTTCTTCGTACTCTAAGAAGTCGTTTTGTGGTTCTTGATCAACACTTTTCCCGCCCTGCAAAACACACTCAAGATGTTGTTGTTGTGGATTGCTGGTTTCTGGAGTTTCTCTCTCTCTCTCGGACAAAATATGTTTCACCGCGCTGCACGTACTAATTGATTACCACTTCATTGTCCAGCCGCGAAGGTCACGCGGATTGCCTCGGCGGCCGTCGGTTTCCGTCGTTTCCCATAAAATAACAGGTGCTGCTGCGCTCGCCACTGAGAGCTTTTCCCCCGGCTCGAGTTAGTTTCAGTCTTCAAACCATTTTCACACTTCAACTCTCTCCTCTCTATCCACTCAGCTCTTACGTCGCGCTTTCGCTCTTTCACGAAGATGAAAGTTTCACGAGCGCTCCTCGTCCTCCGCCCTCCCAGGTCTCCAGGCACATCTAGGTTTCAGCCTCGTCCAGCTCTCCCTTTGACACGTTTCCCCCTCTTTTTTTTCTCTTCACTCTTCTCACTGACAATCGACTCCGTGACTGCCGCGAGCTTTCTCCCCCGGCTCAACAATGTTTCAAAATGCATACCAAAGAGGGGCGAACGTATGACGCCTTCGACACCGCTCCCCCCACTTTCTCTTGACTCGCAAACATCTTCTTGTCAGTGGTCGGTCGCCTCTTCATCGTTGAACCCGGCGGTTTCAGGCGGCGCCCATATTTGCAACCTTTATTTCGATGTGTTTTCCATAGACGTCGCTTTTGAGTTTTCCTCCTTCAATTCTCCGTTGACACCCTGTTTCAAAGTCCACTAAATTGCTCTTCGCAGAGATATGTTCAATTCTTTCGACGCCAACCTCGCACTAACTTGCAAATGCTTCATCGGAGGCCGATGGCTTTTCCGTGCTTGCGTTTTCGAGCCACCCTCCAACCGACAGTTTTAGCCGTAGTTGAAAGTTTCGCTTTGATTATCTGTTCCATTCATTGCTTTATTCCTCCGAGCATTTCGTTGCTCTTTATTCTGCTTTGCTTCAACGACGGCTTTCCCCTCACACGCACCCAGAATCAACTGACTCTCAACCGAAAGGCGAACACGTCAGACGGGCAGTCGGTCGACGGCGAGCGTCGCCTCGGCCGGCTTCTCCTCGCTCGTCGCCTAACTCAATTTTGCTCGCAGGCGGCGCTCTCTGCCCGTCAGCTTCGTTGCTCTCCCCTCTCCTCTGCCTCTGCTCGAGTCGCCCTCTCAGTGCTCCTCCTCGTCCAAGCTGATTCATTAGATTCTCGCCTTCTCCTCCTTCTCCTTGTCGAGTCTCTAAGAGATCGCGTCTTCTAGTGTCAATTGCACTCCCTTCTCTCCCCCTCTTTCCCGTCATCATACTGTGCTTGCACGTAGTGAATTTCGCTCCGAGACCTTCTTGTAGTTTATGTTCGTAATGCTTCTTATTCATCCGCTTCAGATCCGCCCTTTACCTTCTTGAGCTTAGACGCACATTCAATGACTAAGTCGTCTCAAGGAATTTGTCCAATTTCAAAAGCTCGTCAAGAGCTTATCGTTTCTGATTGAGTTGACCACACGAACACTTTTTCTCATTCAGACAGAGTGTGGGCGTTGGTCCTTTTAGTCCAGCTTTATACGGCTATTAGAGAGAGAACACTCCGGAGGGGGGCAGACCAGTGCCATCAAAAAGGGTTAGCCCCGGTTCCGAACCCTGGTCTTCTTTTCCTCTAAAGGGTCTAAAGGGGGCTTCAAAGCAGAGCTTCTCCTCCTCCTCCGCTTCTTCATGCCACGAGGGTCATTCTTTACTCGCACTTGAATGCCTTCCTTCCCCTTCTTGGCCATATATCTTTGTTGTTTATCACCCACTTTTTCAGCAGAAGAAGAGGGAGGAGGAGATAGTGCGTATGCCCTTTGAAGTTCGTCCCTTCCTTCCTTGGGGGCCCTCGCCCGCCCTCTCTTCGCAAAATATTCAAGTGCCCTTTTTTGTTATGATATTTGTGTTCGATTTCCTTCCGTCTTTTTCTTCCTCTGTGCATATTTGCCTTATTCGCCTCACGAGCTCGCCGCTCCGGATATGTTTCACGCGTTCTTTATCACGATCACGCGCCACTGCCACCTTCTCGTCCGCCTTCACTCAAATGCTCTCAAGTTTCAGGAAAACGAAGAAAACCCAAAGAAAGTTTCATCGGCGAATTAATAAAGAAGATGTCATGGTTATTTGAATTGTCGCCGAAACGGTCGTTCTACGGGTCTTATCGATGGTCTTCCTCCTCCTCATCCCCGGTGCTTTCACTTCTGAGACTGCTCCTCCTCTCAGCGCTCTGCCATCTTGCCAATTCTACTGTAAGTTTCGATTTTCGTGTCGAAACCACCTCGAAACAACAAGAACATTTGCAAGCCGCGTAATTTCTTGAGAAAACTTGTAGTTAGAACGAGAGCGCAGAAACATGTTTGTGGGCTTCAAAGTCAAGTCGAACACGAACACACGCAATGGCTGCAAATTGCCTGCGCTCTCAGTGGACGTGCAAGAACGCCGCTGTGGCCTTCCATCCCCGGCGCGCCTCGGTTTCAAAGCGCGGTTTTCCAGCATTCGATAGAGAGCAATTAGGCCGAGGACGAAGCCTCTTCTCTTCTCCACTTTCGCCCCATCACACACGAGTCTGCTCTCCGCTCGCCCCGTTCGATGTTGTCGGAAATGAAATCAGATCCTCCGAGATGGCGGACCTTTGAAACGTATCCGAGCCGGGAATTCCCTTGCGAGCTCACGTTTTCCTCTCAAGGGAAGAGGAAGGAGGAATAATGGGGAAACATCAATTTCTGTCAGATGTTGAGAGCAGAAAAAGAGCCAAAAGAAGAAATTTTCAAAAAACGTAAAAGCCAACGAGGCAGACAACAGAGATCGGCGAGAGTCTAGAAGACCACCGCCAATTTTGTCTCCTGCTGCAACCCCCCTTTTCAGACGCTTTTCGAAAGACTCTTGCAGACATTTCCACAAGGAAAAGCGGAAAATTTTTTGCAAAGCTCACTCTTCAAGAGAAAGACACGGAAACAAACCGACAACACAATACTAGTGGCGCTTTTGGATGAACTCAAAAGATATGCGTGAAACTGTGAAGTGATCAATTTCGTTCCACACGACGTCAGAATCGTTCAAAAGATGCGGAAGCTGGGTTGTTATACGTTTCAACAACCCTGAATTGGACGCAGCTGCAGCCTTTTCTCCTCCTTTGACAGTCTGAAAATCACGTTTCTCCAAGAAAAGAATGCTCATCTTTTTTCCTTAATCCCAACGAAGACGCCAGCTGCGTCGCCGGCGCCTTTGAAGGCTCGAAGGAGGAAAAAGAGCGTAACCGAATCGTCGTGGGGAAGCAGAAGAAGCCGTCGCATTTTGTTATGCAAGGCCAGGCAGTTCGAAGAGTGGTCGGGCAGGTCTTCTCCCTAAGGAGTGCTCGCGTCAGAGAGCCGTGCGTAGTTTAGCAAAGAAGACGCCTGCATTTGAGGGGCTGCGTATTTGGGGGTAACGAGGCCGTTCTTCGACTACAGCTTAGCAGGCGGCAAGCCGGAAGTCAAACGATCACTGAGAAAGGAGGAACAGGAAGCAATTGAGCAAAAGCAATGACCTCAAAGAACGAGCTATTGAACCATGGAAATGACCTTCTCTAATTAATTGATGATGAAACCGCTAAGATAGCCAATATTTCATGAAAAACTCAATTGACTCATCGTTTGTGAACAATTGAATGCAACAAACAAGAGGCCTCATCCGGCGAGTAATGGCAAACAATTTTTCGTCGTTTTATTTAGCGATAGTGAAACCGCGACATAAATCCTTGTTTCAGCCGGTGCTAACCTGCACTTCTCTGCCGGGTCTCACGGGCAAGTTCGTCGAGGCCCTCGACCCTCGACATGTCAATGACCCACTCCGATCGTGGACGGCCCTCAGCAACGATGAAGTAAGTTCTCTTCTGTCTCACAGCGAATTTCTCCTACTCTCAATTACCGTACTAATTGTTCAGGTCTGCATGCCGATGCTTCCGGGTGTTCCACTGCCGACGGGCGAGGCGGCCGACACGCACTGGACGTCGGATCCACCGCCCACTCGAATCAGTACGTGCCTATTCTAAAACACATCTAGGCCGGGTTCTCTTTTCTTCCTCTTCCTTCTAGTCAGACGGGAATGTGGTTTTGCAATTTTCAAAGCCGAAGCAAAAAAGGGGAGGAAAAGGAGTCAGTCGGCTGCGAGAGACGAGACGAGGCTCTCGAAAATGCAAAGACGACGAAAAACAGAAGAGAGTCCTCGTCTTCGGAAGAGAAGATCAAAGGGAGACATGACTTTTTGAGGATCCCGCAGCGAAAAACACACCAAGGACTCTCTACAGTATTCTCATTTCAGGGCTGATAGCACGATGTGTGAACTGTCCGAATTGCTCGGTCACGGTGCCCACGGGCTACACGCTCTTTCTCGTCACCGCCAACGGAGGTCCGCTCATCTCGCCAAGAAACCCCGGCGTTGAAGTGAGTTGCCTTTCAGAACTGAAAATTCGGAAAAGAGAACTACGGTTTCACCAGGCTGCCTTTTGAAACATGAAATTAGGACTGGCGATGGCTGAAGTGCTGCTTTGAATTTGGATTGACTACCTTCGTATGGTCGATTTGGAAATTCCGTTCTACTGTTTCCAGACTTTTGAGTCGGCGGTTTTGCAAGCAGTTTATAGGGGCAAGAGTTGCCAGTAGTCAATTTGAGTGCGCCAAGTGAAGCTTTTTATAACTGCCTTATTGAGATTTTGATCCCTTTGCAGGTTTACTCCGTCCTCGTCGACCGTCTCCCTTCCAACGTCGATGACTGCATCATCCAGGAGTCCGATTCCGATGCTCTACGGTAAACTTCCTCTTCCCTTCCTCACTCTTGAATCTTTTCAGGTCCTTCTCGAAGACATCAGTCCTCTTCGTCTCGATATCCTTCATCATTCTGATGGTACTTGCTTCCCTCATTGTCTTCCTTCTCTGCCAACGCATGAAACGCAACCCCGCCGGGGTTCCCTCAATTTGTGAACCACACGAATCACACGAGCTGCACACTTCGGCCTTTAGTTACGGGGCCAAGTTCGATGCAGCAGCACCACCATCTCCCATGGCGAACTTCGTCGCTATCAACTACGATAG
The DNA here is from genome assembly GCA_034700245.1 of Poikilolaimus oxycercus. Classification (NCBI taxonomy): domain Eukaryota; kingdom Metazoa; phylum Nematoda; class Chromadorea; order Rhabditida; family Rhabditidae; genus Poikilolaimus; species Poikilolaimus oxycercus. The sequence continues at coordinate 21,711 of JAQIXL010000609.1, read as the reverse complement.
CATCTTCGGCGAACCGCTTTGAGGGTGTCTCCAATTCCAGGCAGAGAAGTAGAGGAAGATGAGCGCGCGAAAATTGTATTTCAAGCGAGAATTTCCGAGTAACACGCTCATGAATTCTTCATCGTCAGTTGCGCGCAGCTCAAACGAGTATCGAATTGCTTCGCAACGTGCGCTTCTCGACGAGAATTTCATAGACTTGAGAGGGGAGAGCTCCTCATTGAGTATGCAGCAAGTCTCTCACGTGGAACATTTCGATTCTTCCTCTTTTTGGCATTTGACCTTTTTGGAAGCGAGCCTCTTGGCACGAGACCACCACCACCTTGAGAGATGTTTTGGTTCCGCACGCACACACGCCAAGCACGCCAACACGCGCGCAGAATATGCGTCAAGAGCTGGGAGCACGCGGACACGACAAGCACGCAAGCATAAAAATTGTATGCCTTCTCGCTTCGAACTCTCACCCGGTTTGGCTAACGAGCGTCTTGAGCACGAACGAGAGAGACAGACAGCAGAGAATGTGAAATTGCCTTTTTCCTCTTCCCCCGGTGACCTCGCGGAACGGATAAAACGTTCAATTCTCGTCTTCTTTTCTTCTTCTTGAACGACATTTGAAACCGAGTGGCTCCAGGTGATCTCGTTGGCGTGGCTCGTCTTCTACTACGTGCAACGTTTCCGCTACGCCCATGCTAAAGACCGACTCCAGAGAAGGTTGAACTGAAAATGAAAGTTTCAAGTGAAATCAACAATTCAGGCTATTCAATGCAGCAAAGAAGGCTTTGGCGAGGATTCCGACGAGGCAACTTCGAAGTGGCGATAGGGAGCTGGACACGGACTGTCCTGTCTGCATCGATCCTTATGCTGTCGGAGATGTCGTTCGAACATTGCCGTGCAGGTTGGCTATTATAAGAGAAGTGAAACAAATGATTGCCAGGCACATCTTCCACAAGACCTGTATCGATCCCTGGTTGTTGGAGCATCGAACCTGTCCCATGTGCAAGAGCGACATCCTCAAGGCATTCGGATATCAGGTACGATCGGCGAAGAGTGTCAGGAAATTCTCGTTATAGGTCACAGTTTGTGGAAGTGGCGGCTCGGAGCGAGCAAGCAATGTGGAAGCGGGTGGCGGATCGAGAGCGGGTCGTGGTCGCAGCGGCGGATCAGGTTTGTCATTCTGCACCACAGAAGGGCGATTACATGTTTCATTTTGAGAATAGAAGCAAAATGTTAGGGGATTGGCAATTTTTCGGAGCAACTTGTCTGTGCGATGCCAATTTTCCACATTTTCCACACGAAACGTCGTCAGGTTTTTGTCAGTAACCTTTAAAATGGCGGTTTCACGCGCAACATAAACCCAAAACCGTGCACGCAGCGCGCTATCTTCTTGAGGTACCTTGTACACAGAAAACGAAGTCAACTGAGAATTTTAGCCGGTCGCCGACGAGGCACCGCTGATGGTGCAGGCACGAGTACCTCTTCGGGAGTTGACAGAAGAGGATCGAACGAGGTGGACTCCGCTAGTTCCTCCTCAGACTCGATCGCCTATCCTTTCCCGAGTGGCGACTTGCCGGACATGCACGACTACACGCCCGTCGCTTCACCGCAACTCGTTCGTTTTATCTTTTACTCAGAATTCGATGTTCGCTAGCGAGACTAAGCGTACTCTTCAAATACCATGAACTCTTGCAGGTCATAAACAACACTCAAGCTCGAAGCTTCGCCATTATTCCCTTGACTGTTCATTCCACAAAGCCACCGACTATAACTCCTCAAGCAAATATTGCACCGGTTGGTTACCGTAACGTTGACTGACTCTCCAGGTTGTGCCCACAACTCAGGACGCAGCCTCTGCAACGTCGCCTGAACCGCCACCAACGGCCTCGACGACTACAGCCGATTCATCGACCACTACTTTGGAAGATGGTATGTGTTCTGAAACACATCTTACCCTGGCTCTTCCTGCAGAACCACTCAGACGCAAGGGCTCGAAGGCTAGTCTTGCTGGGAAGATCGTCAACTTGGTGCAGGTTTGTTTCACTTGAAGTCCAAGTAATTTTTGCAGGTTCGTGCCTCAACCCCCGAGCACGGTATTCGAGCGGCGACCTTCCGCGGCCGAGCAAGTCTCACCGGGCCAGGAATTGACGCAGAACCCACGCCAATTGAGAGTGTTCACGATGTCTAAAACCTATCAGCGCCCGGTTTTCGGCTTCCAACACAGGGTCTTGAAGAATCTTCTTTTTCTTCTCAATGAAAGAACGAAACGCGAATCTCTTTGGTTTGTGTACAATATTTATAGCCGACGAACTCACCTTCCAAGCCTTTCCTAGAGCTTTATTTCTTCACATTTTGAATTGCTGAAAAATCGTGGATTTTTTTATTATTTTTTTTTCTTTCTGAAAGTTACCCTCTCTTGCCTTGACTCTTTTCTCCTATGATCTCAACAACACTTGCTTCTTTCTTTCCCTCTCCATGTGTCGTATTCAACTTTTCATTTTCTCTTCTTCATCTTTTTTGTTCTGTACAAGCAATATGAAACTGGGCCAATGAAAGTCGAAAAAGAAAGTTGAAAGAAGAAAAAGGTTATTGTCTTTTACAGTCTCAATCTGCATTCTTCACGTCTTGGAGTATTCTTCTCCTCTCGTCATCTCAAAGATCTCATCAAGAATTTCGTGTGTTTTTTTTCAGAAAAAAAAAGAATCCGCATTTCAGACATTCTTTCTTGTACAGTTTCCTTCTGTTCAATTCTGAGCAGTTTTGTCAATTTTGTCATTTGAAGGCGATGGATGTAAGCTTGCTCTAGGCAGTGTGGCTTCTTGTCTTCTTCGCTCTCTATTCACATTCACCTCCATCTTGTCTTTTCCGGTTCCTCGCTCTTATTGTCTCTTCTGTGTGTGTACTGCATGATTTCAAAGATGAATTCTAAGAGGAATAAAATATCTCTATGCTCACAAGGAGTTGCAGCTAGATGTCAGGGATTCTCAGAGAAAACATCTAACAAAGGCTTGCTCTAGGTATTTTGGGGCTGGAAATCATCGAAGCTCCACAAGAATCGTCGAGTCGCGTCCTTTGCTTACATAATTCATTTGTGAAACAGCAAAATGAAACTTCACCTCACACATTTCTGCACCACTCTGTGGATTTCCTATAACTTGAAATGGATGTCAGCCAACCTGCAAACAGTGTGCTTCTTTTTCTGCATTATGAATGCAATGAGAAACGGTCGTATTCTTGTTTTCAAACCTATTCTAACAAGTCTCTTTTATTTGACAAACTGTACACATTGTTCATTAGTGAATCTCTCAGCGCCTCGTGCCATCCTCGAAGAAGACGCCGCCGTCGATGGCGCAGTACTTGGGACAGATTCCCCTTTCGCCGTGCTTGCCTGGTCCTCCCACAGGCCCCTTCTCTCCAGCCTTTCCATCCACTCCAGGTTCTCCCGGCGATCCTGGTGGGCCCTTCGGTCCAGGCGTTCCAGGAGCTCCATCAGCTCCATCATCTCCTGGCACTCCAGGAAGTCCCGGCGGTCCCGGCGGTCCTTCCGGTCCTGGCTCTCCTGCAGTAGCCGATCCATATTCGCTGGCTCCTTCTCCGGGTGGTCCAGCTGATCCTGGCTCTCCGGGCGCTCCATCAGGTCCTGGAGCTCCCTTTGATCCCGGTTCTCCTGGTGGTCCGTCCGGTCCAGCTTCACCAGGAACTCCATCAGTTCCAGCATCGCCGGGTTCTCCAGGAGGTCCAGGAGGTCCTGGCGGGCCAATTGGACAAGGCTTGCAAGGTGGTGGAGAGACTGGGTAGCAGGGTCCAGTGACAACCTTGGCCGAACCGCCTCCTGCTCCACCGGCTCCGTTCTTACCCGGCTTTCCTTGCTTTCCCTGCGGTCCTGGTGGTCCAGGAGCTCCAGGCTTGCAACAGGCCGAGCAAGCGCCCTCGACGACTGGAGGTCGGGTGTAGCCGGGAGTTGGAGGAGCTGGGGGAGCAGCCGCCGTTGAGGAGTCAGCTTGAGCCGATGAGGCAGAAGTATCGGCGTTTGATGCTGAGCCCGAGGATGAGCCGGCCGAGGAACTGGTAAAGCCCGCCGTAGCCTCGTGACTTCCAGTCGATGTTTCGCCAACTGCGGTGGTGGCTGCCTCGGGTGCTCCAGTTGAGATCCATTCGCCAGTCGAAGTCAGAATCTCCGGTTGACCCGTCGTGCCGGCGACCTCAGAGACGAACTCCGTGACGGTCACTGTATCCGAGGCGAGAGTGCTGCCAGCCACAGAGCCTTGAGTGCTGGAGAAGACTTCTCCGCCAGTTGTAGAGAAGCTCGAAGCCGTTGTACCCTCGGAGGCTGCCGATAGACCTCCAGTCGAAGTCAAAACAGCTCCGGCGGTCGTGGTTTCATCAGGAATTTCGTAGCCGGCTTGTCGCATGGTCCGATTGTGAGCCGCTTCCATGCCCTTGAGACCTCGGACCTCGACCCAGATACTGTTGGCCGAGTTCTGAACAGTCTCTTCCAAGTTTCAAAAAGTCAAAACCTTGCAGAAAACTGTCTCGGCCCTCATCGAAGATCGAACTCGATGCACATAATTGTAGACCATCGGCAGGGTGACGCCAACGGAGAGGACGGCCACGGCCGAGAAGGCCGCTGCCGCATAGGCCACAAAGCGATAGGCCTTGATTCGAGCTTCGTACTCCATGGCCCGCCTTCACTGGAGGCACAAGCCCGCCTTATATATGTTTCAGAGGGAAAAGAAGCCTGAAGAGGAACAAGGTGCTAGAAGGTGGGAGGGAAAGAGGAGTAATGGGCTTGTCCCATGAGAAGGAGGGAGACGTGTTCGATGCGATTTGACCTAAACGGGGCTCAATGGTCCCCGACACGAAAAGCGCCACCACGCAAAAGGCGACGAAACAAGCAACCGGATTTTGTGAGCCTCCCTCTCCCTCGCATCACTCGCGTCATGTCAAGGCGAGGGAGGGAAATGGGTGAGGGAAGAAGGCTTCAAGCCTCTCTTCTTGGCCTGTTTCTCTATGAGAAGAAGGAATGATGAGAAGAGAGAAGTCTTGTGCTTCGGGGCTAATGGCTACAGGTTGAGGAGTTCGACGAGCTGCGTGCGCTTCCAGAAAGGGAAATCCATTTATGAGCGTCTGGGAAGGGAATGACTTTTAAAGAAATCTGGAAGAGTTTTAGACGGTTGTGAAAGTTGAAAGCGAGGCTGTTGTCTTGTTTTTCTTTTCTTGGACCTTGCAAAGTGTGGTAAAGATGCGTCGACCGACCTCTCTCGTTGTCTGCCGACAACAAACTCTCGCTTCTCTGCGGCGGGTCGGACATGTTTGTTAGGAGGGCGTGCCCCTTGCTTCCTTTTCTTCGGGAAGAAGACGCTTTCATAATCACTTCAAGAGCCTCTTCGACTTGATTTTCATCACTGGCTTGCTTGAGACTCCATCAAGTTTCCTGAAGAAATGGAAAACGAAGGAATCTCCCTTCAAGCCTTGCAGGAGCGTCTTGATCGCCTCTTGCAGGTTTGTTTTTCACATAATTTCACTGTCTCATTGCTAGGTGAATCTCGACAAGCCAGAGGAGGCACTGCCCGTTGTTGGCAAGCTCTCCAATGAACAACTTCAGGTTTGACTCTGCCGTTTCATTTTGGAAAGAAAAGTAAAGACAGTTCTGCAGTTATGCTAGCTGATTTATCATGGTTCGTCTTTCAGTCAATTCTCCGAGAAATCGACGCGGATATCCACACTTTGGTCGAAAGAGATCGTCAAGAGAAGAGGGTGAGTCTTTTTGAAGGAGACTAATTCAAGTTCATGAACTTCTTTCCTCATCTGCCTCTTTCAGTTCCAATACTACGCCTTAGCTGGCCTCTTCACCCTCCTCGGACTCGTCTGTTACAAGCTCTACAAGCAGCCTTCAATGACCGACTTCAAAAACCTTCAGGATCAAATTGCTGGTACCATGAAGCTTCAGAAAAACAATTTGAGAACATTGTCTTCAGCAGGAGCAGCAACAACAGTAGACAAATCGCCGTGGGCCGAGGTCTATCGACCAGCTCTGGGGACCATCTTCGGGTTTATCGCTTCTAACTTGTTCATTCTGCCTTTGTTGTGAATAAAATGTAAAGAATTAGTTTTGAAGAAATTGACAAGAGAAAGTGCAAAAGAATACGACCATGGCAGGGATCGAACCTGCAATCTTCTGCTCCGTAGGCAGACGCGTTATCCATTGCGCCACACGGCCGCGAAGTTGCTTGTTCTAACGCGACTTTCCCAGCGTGACAATCCACAACTCAAGGAGAGCAGCCATAAATCGCAGGAAAAAGGCGTCTTCATAGCGTTGAAACCTGCCCTCAACATTGTCGCAAGCACAACCTGTTAGGGCTAGCCAACGCCTAAACTAATAGAAAAAGCACTGGGCCTGTCGGGTGGTTCTTTCTGTGTCTCATCGTGTCTGTTTTCGATTTTCGGGAAAGATTTTCTTGTGGTGATGATTTATTACTGGCGAACTGTGGAGTACAACGAAGGTGCCGAACGACTACCGCAACCAAACTCAACCACCAACCAGCCATCCAGGCAAGCCGAGAAGCGTCGTAGGCTGGTCGTTCTTATCGTCCTCCTTCTCGTCCTTCTCGTCCTTCTCTTTTGAGTCTTCTTTCTCCTTCTCGCCTTCCTTTCCAGGCTCCTTGGCTGCATCCTCCACTTTTGGTGGCTCGAGTTGCGTCGGATCAGGAGGCTGCGCTGGCTTGACCGTCTCCTTTGGCTTTTGCTTTTGCGTCCTAGGTTTCACTTCGACCGTGTTCTCCACCTTCTCATAGCCGCCACCTGGAAACAATTGTTGACGTAAACAAGGCGTAAACAACCATGGAAATAGAACTTCGCCGCCTCCTTGGTGATATCGCCCGAGATGAAGCCTCCGTACGAAATGCCGGCGACATTGTGAATGAGAGTGGTGACGCCCCAAATACTCCACGAATCCTTCGGATAGCTGAACATGTTGTTGTTGTGCGTTTGTTTACGACCCCGAACTCACTAATACTGGAGGCTGTTCTCGGGGACGTCTTTGAGATGTTTGGCTGCTCGATCAAGTCGCGAACCCGCACCCGAAACAAAGAAATGCACAGTGTGATCCGCATCCCAAGACGCATTCTTCGCTATTTCTATGAGATGCTGTAAATGTGAGCGTTAGCAAGTAAACCAAGGAATTAACAACCTGCAGATTGTGATCGTGCCCGCAGAGGTAAGCACTGACGGCGTACTGCTTCAAAAGAGGTAGCAGTCTCTCCACTAAACACTTGGTTGGTCCATGATCACACATTGAATAAACCTGATTGTGAGAATTTTGCTCGAATAGGAAACTATGGAACAAACTGGATAATGCCCCATAACAAAGAGATAGTCGGCCGTGGATCCGGCGAGTTGCTGCTCGATCCATTTCCATTGAAGCTCGGCTTCTTTTGAATCTTTCGGGCCCGGTGGATCGTAGAAGGTCGACTGCCAGAGATAGGAAGTGAGGAAGCTCGCAATGTTAGTCGATCCCTGAACAGCCAATGTTACCACTGAAAGGCCTCATACATCGATGTCTTTGGTGTTTCCACACAGCTTGATCGTATCGATGACAAGAATGTCAATTGTTGTTTCATCTTTGAGGACATACGAAATTTTGTAGTAAATGTCCGGGTAAGTCCTGAAGTTGATTCATTCAGTCTATTCTTCCAAAACCAACCACATCTTGCTTCGCTTCGTATAGTTGACTTGGGCTTCAATAGTCCCGAAATGATCGTGATTCCCTCCAATCATGTACCAGTTCTTGTCTTTCAGCGAGTCGTATGAATAGGGATACTCGAAGCTACTCTGAAGAGAAAATCTTTGAGAAAACGAGAAATACGAACGTAAAAGCGATTATCCCCGGGATGGTTCACTCCCATGAAGTAAATGTTGTCGCCGGCGTTGAGCACAAAGTCGACGGGGTCTTTGTCAGCTATCTTTGACATCGTCTTCGCCACCGTCGTTTGCGCCCACGTTGTCCAGCGTGGTGGCACAGGGAAACCTAAAAAGTTGTTTGTCAAAAACGTTCGAGAGTAGCAGCAGCACCAACCTCCTGTATCACCAACGAAGAAGAATCGAAGCTTGTCCTTCTCCACCCGACATGGTTTCATATTGCAGAGATTTCGCTCAGCTTTCTCGTCGGTTGCGGCTTCTGAAATGTTTCAGGAGAAGAATGGAACAACCTGGAAAAAAGCCGGCGATGAAGACGAGGAGAAGAAACAGACGACCTCCTGCCACTCGCAGCATCGCTGCGGGTGTGAGAAGGCGAACTTCTGAAACTTGCACGAGAGCTTCACTGACCTTGAAGGTTTCCTGCCGAACCTGATCTGTTACACTGACAACTGCCTCCATTTGTGCGACATTTCATGAAGATAAACACCGAAAAATGTGCACTTTATGGTTGTCACACTAGAAAAATAATGTTCGTGAGCTGTCTATTGGCACTGTCATCTCGAGCCGGTCAGCCACAAAAGTCTGCATGAAAACGGCTTGGTTTCGATCAGCTCAGCTTTTCGCCCTCTTCAGATGGACGCTAGAAGAACAAAATCATGCAATTATTGTTATTCCATGACGTGATCCTTCGGTTTCCCGCCTAAAGCCAGGCTTGTCATGCCCGACGAAGGTGTAAGAAGGCGTTGACGCATCGCCTTCCCACTCTGCCTTCCCCCTTTTCTTCAGTCAACGGGCTTCCCCCGCTCGTGACAAGCTCTTCTTCTCTCAAATTCATTTTTTTCTCGCTAAACGTCATTTGTCGGCATGGAGGAATTTGACGACTATTCCCCTTTGGAACTCCTACCCCCATCACTTCTCCTTCGTCTCCTTCAACTTCTCGAGTCAAAACATCTTGCGAGAGTTGTTTGCCTTTCGCGGTATCTCCTCGACTTCACGTTGTCACATCAACGAGTAAGTCTTCAAGTCTTTTTTCTCGAAAATAACTTTAATGTGGAAACGTCTTTCAGGTGTTACGAAGAAAATGCTCGTTGGTGTTAAATTTGGTGCCCGTTCACGGCACCGAGGCGCTCATTCGTCGTGCTTCACTCATTCCGCGATGGGTTGGCTCCGCTTGAGTCATCGAATCTCCTCGTCAATGTATGTATCACTGAGTTCTTTCATTTACTCATGTTGTATGAAATAAGCCTGTAAATAATGCATCTGTAAACGTGCATGGTAAAGTGTTCATAACTCGCCCTTCCATGTGAACGTGATTCTTGTCTTCGACAACGCTTTCAGAACGGAATTCTGAGATGCAGCCGTAAACAGTCTTGAGAATTGTGTGAATTATGGAGCCACGAGGGCTCGCACAACGGTGATTCAGTGGGAAATGCCTCGATGTTGTCGCCGCGCCAACCTTATTTCAAATATCAGACGGTTCATAAGCCTAGGAAGCTTTTAGGGACGAATAAGTTTGTGCCAGGTCGAATCTACACGAAGTCTCGAATAAAACATCTCTTATGATCTCTGAACCAGGCTGAGTGGCCCAAAAATAGTGGCTTTTCGTGGTCTCCGGAAAGAGAAAGTAAATAGTGAGTGATAAGGGGACTCTTGCGCAAGCGAGCGCGCTCGTCTCCTCCGCATGCCTCCTCAGCCAAGACCCGGCACTGAAAGTGTCTTAGTACACGGCTCTCTCGACTTTCTCGTGAGTCTCTTCTCTCATTTTCACTTCTCTTCTTCCTCCTTTTCTTCTAGGCAAAGTACACAATTGTTCGCACACAAAGTCAAGTGGACGAATACTTCAGGCATTGGCAAAGTGCTCATGCCAGGCAGCTTTTGAACCCTGCCATGAGCTTAGTTATAGGTGAAAGGCTCGCTTGTCGTCAATGCGAATGCCTTCGACGTTCTTGCCGTTCTCGGCAGGAAAGGCTTCAGACTCATTCGTGTTTGTGTCATTCGAATGACTTCTCGATGTTGTTGGGCACTTGAGAGAGAAGTTCGAGAAACGTTTGCCCTGGAGCCTTGGCATGCTGCTCTAGCAGTGGGTGCTGTTGTTGTGAGTCTTGCTGGTCTGGCTTTTTTAACGAGATGAGGGTGAATAAAAATCTGTATTGAATATGTTGTGGATGCTTGACTGAAAGTGCTGCTTTTCATTGTTGGTGCGGATTGTCCTCAATCTCACAATCAGCCGTTTTCATTTTGCACTCTTTTCTGAGACCCCCATGCTTGTACAAGCCACATCAAAGTCGACGAGTTTGTCGTCTTTTCAAAATCATGTTAGCCAAGACGCCGTCCCGTTGATCTTTGAAATGTTTCAAAGCTGGTAGATTTTATCTCAAAGATCACTTCAAGTGACAAGAATATTTGAAAGCGAGATGGTCGCCCCGTAGCTGTTCCTCGTTCCAACGAAGCGAATGTACCTGAAGACTTGGAGGCTTTTGTAAAACTAACATTGCATTTTGTGGAGTGATATTTGTCGTTTGCGGTCCGCACACCGGGTTTGTTGTGTGATTCACAACCCGCGTCCAGTTCTCACCCGTTTCCGAAATCTGAAAACTCTCAGCAATTAGAAATGGAACCCTAAATAACTTCAATGAAGTAGCAATAGTTGTTCGAAGAGTTGGTCGTCAGGTAGATCTTGCTGATTTTATAGACCTTATCCAGCTAAAGTCAATATTTTTGAAAACAAAAAAAGATGCTGAACCTCTATCAAAATGCCCTGTTCACTCGGTATTTTATGACACAGACAAGACGTGCTGCTCTCATAAGGAACCCATCTGAGCTCCTTTCCTGGTTCGGCAATGCAAAGTTTCGCCGTTTGGTTCGTAATTATTGCACCACCAGTTGTTGCTGTAACTTTCCAGTTGTTCGATAGAAAAAAAACCAACTTCGATTGTCCATCGTTTTCCTTCTCAAATACTCAAAAATGGTCTCGGCATCAAAAAGTCCCGAAGGTTGCACCGCGTGAATCAGATTGTTGACAGAAAGTCTTTCCAGTTGAATGAGTGAAAGGACTTCCAGTCGATCGTCGCACTGAAACTCGTTTTGTAGGCCAAAGTTTGTCAATGTTGAACATGTGAGGTGAAACATACCTCGACATGTTCGTCTATCCACTTTTTGACCGTGCTGAAAATCGTGATTTCCGGGTACCAATGAGCAAATCTTCCACAAGAAGCTTCAAGTTCGTCCATTTTCAGACGTTTTGCCATTCGCAAAACATCTCAGACATTGGAAAGATCCAATTCGTCCTGCAATTTGTAAATCCTGTGAAGTGAGGTGAAGAGTTACACTAAGAAATGCCATGATGGAATCCTGCAATGCGACGTACTGGAACATGTGAGCGAGTGCCAGGAGTTCCAGTACTGGTGCCTGTAACTCGCTGAGATCGAGACGGCCGGTGTAAACATATCTGAAGTAAACAAGCTGTTTACAGCATCGTAGCACAACAAACTTCAAGAGATCCTTGAAGGCAGCTGGTGACGCATCTTCGAGGGTCAATGGGACAACCTTCTCCGACCCTTCCTTGAAATTGCCATAGAGAAGTTTTCTAAACACTCATTTTTCGGTTTATTTGAACTACCGAAAATATTCATTCGAAGTGGCAAGAATAAGACGATGCGCCGGGATGTGTTCACCTTCAACGGTGAATTCGACATCGTAAAGTTCCGGGAAAGACTCGGAATTGGATTCCAGCGTGGGACAAAGGGCGGCAAATCTTGCCAGACAAAGCTCTTGGTGACTAACTCGAGCTAAAACCTGCATTCTTCACAAAAAAGAAACGAAAAAACCTGAAGGCTTAGCCGTACTAGTCGTGGAGCTCATCGATGCCTATGTGAAGGGAAGAGGGAGAAGGAGACCCAAATAAACACGCAAACGTTCGAAATCGGCGGCCCGCGTGGGGAGGAAGAAGAAAGGAGTGTGAATCGATTTGGGGGCACGGCGATAGAGACCAAATCACAAGGGAAAGAGGCGCGCGGGTCGACACAAGGACGCTCAGCTGACTCGAGGCGGCGATAGAAAATGAACTGATATTGAAGGTTGAAAGGACAGAAAAGAAGAATGTTTAGATAAATTGAATTTTTTTATTGAATTGCTATGTGACAGGAAGGAGTTTGAAAACACGTCCTATCGAACCTCGAGATTGTAAATGAAAAAGCTTTCTGATGTAGCGACAAAGCGAATAAGCCTAAATCACGCACGTTTTATGCATTCGTTTGCTTACATGGCAGTTTGTAAGTCGAAGTGGTAAGTTTTCTGATTGTACGTACTCCATGCATGCTCGATTTCATTCCATGTGTTTCCATCAAGTGAAAGCTAAACTATTTCGCACAAAGCCTCCAATGTGGCACCTTCACAATAATGTTTGAGCTTGAATCGTAGTAAAAGGTGATTACGCTCAAACGATACGGCTTGTCAAGCTGCAATGATACACGGAAGCTTATTTCCGTTTTGGATTCTATAGAAATCTACCTCAAGAAGAAGTTCGATTTCACTTGAATTCCCCCTTCTTCGTTTCAAAAACATGTTATTATTCTCGAAATTGGTCCAAGCTGATTCACTCCAGACACGAGTTGTTTGGGGTCCAACGATGTTATGACTAGCGGGCGCTGCAACGATTTACGTAATAATATTCTTCTCCATGTTATCACTATTTGACTCCGTGGATGCCTTGCGCTTCATAATTTCCAGAATCTCTGCAGGATCGTATAATCCGGACGGGTAGACAACCATTGCAAGACAGTGCATCGATATCTCTTCCAGGTGAATCAGTGAAAGAAACGACTCCTTTTTCATCGACTATTTCTCTACTTAATACTCTAAGAGACAATAAAAACTTACCTTATTTTCGTTTAGCCATTTCGAAACTACATGGAATACCTCAATGGCCGGAAAGCTCTTGGTGAACTCCGAGCACGTTTCAGTCAGACTTTGAATCTTGAGGAGGTTGGCCGTGTGTTGAGTTTCGCAGAAATTTTGCAAGCTTAGTCGAGACTGTAAGGGGACTTTGATGAACATAAGTCAGACGTCCAAAAATTCCACGATGTCTTCCTGCAGGTGGATGTAGTCAAACATGTTCGCTAATGCGAGTAACTCCGAAATGGGCGCCTGTAGATTCCTGAGGTCAACACTTCCAGTGTAGGCATAGCTTCACCGAGCGATTAAGACGCAGTATGCAATCGCACCTGAGTATGTCTTTGAAGGCGTTGAAACTGGCGTTCTTCAACTTCAATGAGACGACACGTTCGCAAGCTTCTTTGAAATCTCCGTAGAGTAGTTGCCTGAAGACACTGTTTCTGTAAAATATTCGCTTACTGAAAGAACTGATTTCCAACCGTAAGAACAAGGCGATGAGCAGCAATCTGCTCGCCGTCGATATCGAAGACAACATCAGAAAGCTGTTTACTCAGCTCGGCATTCTCAGGATTCACCGGACAGAGAGCGGCAAAGTTGGATACAAGGAAATCCTTGTGACATACTTGCCCTGCAGTTTGAAGCGTCTTCTCGAATTAAGGAGATTTTTGAAGCATGCAACACAACTGATTGTGAGCGCAATGAAGCTTACCATTTTCCACCTTCGACGCCATCTGCAACGCAATACTTGCACAAACAGAACGTAAAACCCGAGGCTTTGTGCCGATTTCAATCGATGAGAATTCCGTGGGACAAAGAGCGTCCGTGAACTGCCGTAACGGACTTCCCGCCAAAAAATCTTTCACAACAGTGAGAAAAGACAGGTGTGAGTTTTCACACTTTCAATTCAAGGAATGGAAAAAACTGAAAGAGGAAGAATTATTTTGTGCGGGAAAGCTTGAAACGATAAAAATGTATGACTTGTCTTCTTCCAAGCGACCGAATTAGTCCACTTTCGAGGTTGCCAGTCTGTACAATAAGCACGCTATATTTCTGTATCCGAATATCATTTTGTGCGAAGGTCAAATTGATAGCCAAAAAACTACTTTTTTGTACCAAAAAAGTGCCAAAAAGTAGTTTTTACGCAAAAATGATACCAAAAAACTCACCTATATCACTTTTTCTGTCGGATACAGAAAGATAGCGTGCTAATAATACAAATGTTTACTCCCAGGGCACTAATGTTCCGAACAGCTTATTAGCACAGTGCGAAATGTGTTCAAGGTGTGAATGCGCGGCTTCTGATGATTTATCTTCCCGAAATAGCGACTGCTCATCATCGTAAAACTATAAGCAAAGGGACAAAAGGAATCTTTACTGAGTGGCATTTTTAGTGCGAAAGCGTTTACGTCCACGACGACCTCGACGATCCAGCCAATTTTTCCAATCATCTTCACCTTTCATTTGCTCTGCCCTTCCTTGAAGGGAACATTATCATGCGATACGATAAAAATTGGGCGCAATTCTCGTGAGTGTATTCAGCTAGTTCGTCCACCTTGCAGAGTCTCAAATATTTATTCCCTCACTAGACGGACCCAATCTCATCTTAGATTCTTAAAAAACAGACATTTTCATAGCCTTCAAGATACGAGTAGATTAAAGTTACGCAAGGAAGTGTCAGTGGAACTCGAGTTGAAGACGATGCGAATGTACCTAAAGTCATTTTTAAAGCCTGCCACAAATTGCAAGTTCTTACGCAGCACGTTGATTGTTGCAGTTAAAAAGTCGCGTATCATGTGCTGAACTTCTCGTGCATGAAACTTGCTTCCACTCTTTGAAGTTTTGCGAAATCTGAAGCTTTTCGAAAAAAAATGAAGCATCGCTCACTTCAACAGAGCCAACTTCATTAAAAGCTGCGCTTTGAAAAGAAAGAGAGTTCAAATTGTATGGACGGTCGAGCTGCAATTTGCGTTGTGGATAATTTAATCTTTGGAACAAGTTTGCACAAGTTTTACCTCGAGAATCGTCCTCCAGACACAGGCGTTGGTGGGACCAATTTGTTGTGTTTTCAGGCAACCGTCAGCAGGAAAAGAAACCCAACGCGAATCGGACCAAACGCTCGTTGTCAGCGGGCTGATTATGTTTGTTTTTATTTGTCCTGAAGTGCACGGCGCCAATAAATGAAACATTCGAAAATATCACAGAAAATCCTCTTACCTGCTGTTTTCGCTATAGCTTTCTGTTTCATCTTGTCAAGGATTTTGGTCGGCTCATATAACCCCGACGGATAAACTGCTGTGAGAAGATTGTAAGTGGAAATATTAGACAGACGAACTAATGAAAGAAATAATTTTTTGTCGGCTGCCTGAATAAATTGTATTGGCATAGCAATATATTTTTCTGGCTTCATACCTTATTCTCATTAAGCCACTTGACGACCTCATTAAAGACAATGATAGCTGGAAGTCGTCCAACATAGTCTCGGCACGCGTTTAAGAGATCGGTGACTTTGAGGCGATTTGCATTATGTAGGGTGTTACAGAAGCCTTCCTGACTCAGTTGCCGCTGCAAGTTGTAAATTTTTAGCGAATGGCAATGTTTTCTAACCTTCAAAAAAGCCACAATATCGGTTTGAAGATCTTCGTAGCCAAACATGTTGGCCAACGCAAGCAATTCCGCAATGGGCGCCTGCAGTTTCACAAGATCGATGGTTCCAGTATAAGCATATCTGCATTCGGAATTTAAAGTGTTCGGGGAACGTGGCGAACCTCAAGAAATCTTTAAAACTAGCTAATGTTGCATTCTGAAGCTCCAAAGGAATCACAGGCTCGCGGGCTTCTTTAAAATCTCCGTAAAGTAATTTTCTAAAGAAAGTTGCTTTACACAAAAAGCGGTGCGCTCACCGAAAGAACTCATTGCCAACGCTGAGAACAAAACGATGCGCTTCGATTTGTACACCGTCAATCTCAAAAACGACGTCCGACATTTCTTTGCTCAACGTCGGATTGACAGGATTCACCGGGCATATAGAGGCAAAGTTGGACAAGAACGCTCGTTTATGACAAACAAAACCTAGACACATCATTGTTTCAATCGTTTCAGTGCAGTCGACAGAAAAAGAGAAAAAAAAAAACAAACCTTTTTCACTAGCCGTTTCCATTACGTTCAGCGACTAACGACTTGCCTGTGAAGAGAAAATGCTCACGAGTGACTCGTCCGTT
Organism: Poikilolaimus oxycercus; assembly: GCA_034700245.1. Taxonomy (NCBI): domain Eukaryota; kingdom Metazoa; phylum Nematoda; class Chromadorea; order Rhabditida; family Rhabditidae; genus Poikilolaimus; species Poikilolaimus oxycercus. The sequence goes on along the minus strand of JAQIXL010000609.1, from coordinate 5,692 downwards.
CATGTCAATCGATGAAGATTTTATGCCAGGCGGCGTGTCTGTGAAGCGCGCGCAGCTCAAATTTTGCGCCAAAAAGAAATAGCGCTTTGAACATCAACCACGCCACACCGAAGGAAAAGCAATGCACAATAGAATTGCTTGTTATGTGAGCAGATCATTGGCATCTTGTTGCCCCCCCCCAATCGCCAATGAATCTGTAGCCGCTCGATGTTTGCTTCCATTGAGCTGCACCTCATGGTAAGAAGGTATTTTTAGAAGAATGCTTACAACAAGTGTGAATGATAGAGCTCTGCAGGGAGCCATTTGCTAGTTTGAGAGGCGCTCTGTCGACAACTTTCCTTCCGGAAATCGTGTGTGAACGCTACAGTTTCTCAGGCTTCAATGGGAAATCTTTTGCTGATTGTGAGAATGGCGGAAACACCTTGTGCTTTGCGATTCCGCAACAACTTTGGCACATTTGTCTTTCATTCAAAAACGTTCGTCATTGATGCATAACAAGTGGTTAAAGCTTTTATGGCTGAAATGTTTCATCTATCAAAAGGCTCGTCACCATTCCACCTGCGATGACGATCGTGGGGCCTAATGGACTTTTGATGACTTTGCGGGCTTTTAGATAGATGGGTTGAACAGAACAAACGACACTTTCACGTTCCTCAAGCAATTTTTGATACAATATTTGATATTTATTCGAAGCTGTTTCAAGAGGTTTGTGACGCCTGTTGCTCGGCGTTCCTCCAGGTGGTTGCGTTGCTTTGTTCTCGTGGCGCTCTTAGCCAACCTCAAGAAATGAAGACTGTGACATCATTTGTACTTCTTATGCTTACTGCAAGTCTTACAGAAGCCTCTCGTAAGTCCCTTCATCACGCACAATTAACGTGGAATTAAAGGCAGAAAATGTCTGAAGGACATCTATTTGTCTCTCGTCCTCGATACATCCAGCAGCTTAGAGCAAGCACACTACGACGTGAGCCTAATTAGATATGATATTTCACTTTTGCCTTTTCTTCACAAAAAAGCTACAATAATTGTAGTTCTACTCCAAAGCAATTGCTGACTGGGTTGTTGCGACTTTCAAAAACATAAGCGTTGATGCCGTAAGTTATTTAACCATCTAGGAAAAGTCTGTCCCAGACCGTAATCGACGTCATTCGCTTCAGTACAACAGTCTCGGTTTGCAAATTGTTCAAAAATCTTGCAAATGCGATACTTGCAGTCCGTTGAAATGCGCAGACGTGATAAGGCTGAGGCAGGCTAAAATCACAAAAACCAATTTTTGCGTCTGTTCTATTCCAGATTGAGCAGGTCTTGCGAGGACACTTTAAAGTAGATGGTTGGACAGCCACTGGCGACGCTCTGGCAAAGGCCAAAGAAGTTCGTACAAAAGTATAGTATCATCTTATTCGATAAAGGCCAAGAACGCATTTACGCGAAAACATTCCTTGAACGGGCGGCCAACAATGCTTGTGCTCGTTACAGACGGCGTGCCAACCGTGGGCGAGAATGGAAAGCAGCAGAAGTTACGCGGGTGACATTTTACACTTTTAAATGCGGACTTTCTGGCTTGTTAGATGTTGGCCAGATGGTCGATGCCAAGACTATATTGGCTGGAAACGCGAGGACTCTATTGACTGGGCTAAGAAGGTAACCTCGAAGTTTTGAATGCTAATTATGCCATTATGGTGTTAAGAACTTTAATTCGAATTTAAATCTATTTTAATTTTAATTTAAAAAATGTCTTTAGAAGTCGGAGGAAGCCAGGCAAGTTTTCGACCATTACTTCATCATCGCCGTTGGCAGTGGGTATCTTTGCCAAACAACAAATTGGGCCTTGAATAGATATGAAAATGGAGATTATCTGGCAGCTCCGTCCAAAAGAATACGTGGTGCAGATCAAAGACGTCTACAGTATTCGGAAGGCGTTTGAAGAACTTTGCCCAACGACGACTACCACCACGACCACGACTACAACCACAACCACCACAACTACGACCACGACGCCGAGTAAAATATCATCCTAAAAGTCCAGCACCGAGCACGTTTCAGAAGTCACAACGCGTGATCCTAACCCGTTGAAAGGAAGTGAGTGGCTTTTTTTGCAAACGAAAACTTGCTTGAAGTGTGCGAGCGAATGGATTTGGTCTTCATGTTCGCTCAACTTTCTTCCATCTCACCCGGCGATCGAGCTGTATATTTTTTACCTTTTTTCTCTTTTTTTATTTTCCAAAAGCAAACATTATTGTATTAATACATTTGCAGGCATATACGGAAAGCGTGGCCGAATTCGTGCAGAAGCTCAATATTAGCGATAATGTTCGTTCCTCTTTGGGTCAGGTTGTTTCACGATTTTATCTTTAGGCAACACAGTTAAGCCTCGTAGTCTTCGCAAACTCATTCAGTCAGAAAATGACTGTCTCATTTCGGGAACGCAATCTTGAGCAAATTATGGCTCAAATCTTTCACCCCACCTACAACAGCTATTCCGCTCTTTCTTCTGCTTTTGATTTTGTTACTAAACAAGTAAACAAACTTCTCATTTGTTTGACTTCATTTCTTTTTTTTTTGAGGTACTCGTGAAGAAGAACGGTTGGCGCGGAAATACGGAGAAGATTCCCACAGTCATCGTCTTGATAACAGATCGAATTGACGATAACTCTGAGCAAGCCTTGATTCTCAAAGTGAGCATGGCGCACAAAGGGAGTGGCGAGTTTTCTAGGCCGCAGCAAAGGTTCGAGCCAAGAGTCTCCTCTACATTATTGGATTGGGAGGCAGCACAACTTTTATTTGCGATTTTCTGAAATTTTCAGATGATACTCTAGACCAGAAGCTCTCACGAAAGGTAGTCGGTGGCAGCACCCGCTTTATAAAAATGCTTGACGGTGACGCGGACGCTTATGGCGAGAAAAAGACTTTAACTTTAAGCTCGGTAATTTGAAGGAGAACTACGCGAGATTTGCACTCAGTCAACCACAACGACTACAACGACCACGACGACAACAACAACAACCACGACGACGCCGCCTCCAACGACGACAGCCGCTCCACCGATTACGCCGAAAAGACTGATGCTCATGATTGCCCCCGCCACTACGTCTTACGCATAAAGACGAATTGTGATAAAGAGCTATCTGCTATGCACTTTAGCATTTGTCATCATAACATTACCATCACTGAGTTGCTGTCTGCAAGGTACCGAACCCTCTTGCGCTTTCTCTCTTCCACGTGGTGCTGATTGAGTGAAAGCAACACCAGTCTGTCAGGTCACAGCTCTTTATCAGATTTGCTTCTAGCACAAATTTCACAGTATGGACGATGCAGCCACGGAAGAGTATCTAGAAGCGGATCAAATGAATTCATTCTCTTTCTGTTACTGGACGATTAGCACTAAGTCTCGCAAAGCATTGTCGGTTGAGCTGGAGTCAAAGATAATGCGAATGTACCTAAAGGAACATATTGGGATCAAAGTTCATACATAGCGCTTTGATTGATGGAATTAAAGTTTGGCTTTCATATGAGTTCGACGAGCATTGAATTCTTTTCCAGTCTTGAAAATTTCGTGAAATCTGGAAAGCGTCCTCCATTAAGACAAATCTTACTTCAACATAGCCGCCGCTGAAAGCTGCGCTTCGAAAGGAAAGGGTGCTTAGTTAGATTGTACGGACGATCGAGCTGAAACGAGTAAAAAATGAATTTAATTGGGATTACTATTGTAGAAAGCCTACCTCGAGAATGGCTTTTCGTGCCCTAGGATTGTTGTCGATTTGTTGTGTATTCAAATGCCCGTCAACAGGAAACACAATCCAGCCCAATTCCGACAAAACGCGTGTTGTTAACGGGCTAAGGATGTTTGTGTTCATTTGTTCTGAGATTTTTAAGCCATTGAATAGTCAGACTTGGCGACTTGTCTGCTGTTTGTTCGTTTACAGTTTGTTTCATTCCTTCGAGAATTTCGGCCGGATCATATAAGCCGGACGGATAAACGACGGTGAGAAGATTGTAGGTGGAAATGTTGGAGAGTTGAATCATTGAAAGAAACAACTTCTTATGCGCCACCTGAACGTTTGCTGGAATTCGGCTTCATTTCTTTTCTTACCTTGTGTCTATCAAGCCAACTGACAACTGGTCCAAAGACGGCAACAGCCGGAAGCTGTTCGGCATACTCTCGGCAAGCGACCATCAGACCAGTAACTTTTAGACGGATTGCAATGTCTTGAGTGCGACATAAAGTCTCAAGGCTTAGTTGAAGCTGTAAGTACCACTGTCTTTAGAAACAGAAACGAAACAGAATAAAACCTTTTTCAACGGACATTTTCGCGAGGCTCGAGGGTTAGCAGTAGATTGCGATTCGTTCGAATTTCGATCGATACCGAATTGCGTGAGGAGCGGCGCGCCCGTGATTTCAGCGCAGCACCAACAAACAGCTCCAGATGGTGCACGTTTATTTGGCGAGACCCCTTAGGAGTTTGCATTGCCGTAAAAATACCAATAAAAGACGCATCCGAGATTTGTTGCCCTGAAAAAGAATCTGCAAAAATTGAGCAGAAAATTGAGTCGATCATCGCAGCTTCCAGTCATGACGCTATGCAGAAACTGGAAAAATTCGAAGGTGCTTGTCCCAATCCCGAGCACACTCCCAATTCCAAGTAATGCATGAACTAATCCAAAGAGTCGATCGGATCCCTTCTCGTTATCGCCTCTACCTTCAGGCACAAAGAACGAATTTCACATTGAAATTCATTATCCCTGCGAAGTAGAAAGTAGTAACTTCAAAATTTATTACTTCAATGGTGCATTCAAGCTATACAGCGCAAAGCTTTGAAATTGAACAGTTTTGTGAAAAACCCGAAATACGAATGTATCTAAAATGAGTAGCATCAAAATTTGACGGCATGCTTACGCAGTCGCTTCCTTTTTGATGTCATATTTCCATGGACTCCCGTTGTTGGAATGTCGATATGGATCGTATCCTTGACGAACACCGTCGATTTGCTTCCAGTCCTTAGCATCTGGCGAAATCTAAACCCATGAAAATACGTCAGCGAAGAAATTTCTAGAAGGAGAGTGAAAAGCAAAGAGAAACCTCGACTTTCAAGGCTGGCGTGTAACAGTATTCGAAGGAAAGAGTTGTCAATTTGTAGAGTCTGTCCAGCTGAAAAGAGAAGTACAAAAAAATCGACAGAATTTTATTTAATAGAAGCTGCTGGTAAAGCTACCTCGAGAATCAGATAACCCGCTGCTGAAGAATATAGAGAGCCGTCCTGATTAAGTGGACTCCACGCTGATGAAGACGAAGACCAAACTCGCGTTGATGGTGGACTAAGAATATTTTCTGCTTCTAACAATAAGAGGCAATTTTGTTTCATAATATAGTAGATTTATCTTACTTTGCTCCTCTGGTGCTAGACTTCTCTTGACAACGTCCACAATTTGCGTCAGTTCGTAAAGACCCGACTGATATACTGTCGTTAGAAGACTATGATTTGAAATGTCCTCGAGGTGTATCAGTGAGAGGAAGAATTCCTTGCCAAGCGACTAGGGCTTACCTACACTTGCGGATTTTCATTTGCGGATTCCGCGTTTGCGGATTTGCATTTGCGGATTTTTATTGCGGATTTGCATTTGCGGATTTACATTTGCGGATTTTGTTTGCGGATTTACATTTGCGGATTTACTTTTGCGGACTTGTTTTGCGGAT
>JAQIXL010000608.1:0-27851 GCA_034700245.1 Poikilolaimus oxycercus | reverse complement strand
CTCAGTAATGGGTTTTGAGTCGAGAACATCCATGGCGAAGTTCAAAACACCCTATTTTGAGCCAAAATTTACAAAAATGGGCCAACCCCGTGGCCCAACGCTTGCAAGCGCTGGCGAGCTCTGGAATGCTCAGCAACTTTGTTCTCCGTGAAAAATGCTACAAACCTGACCCAGTCGCCGCCGCTCAGAAATGGTTTTTGAGACGAGAACATGACGATCGAAGTGTGTGCATGTTTAGCTTGTGTTGAGAGAGGATTCTTTCGAGGGAAATTTTATTCAAAGCTGCAGGTCGCTTCCCAGCACCCCCCTGCGTCTTTAGGTAAACGTTTTCCTTTGGGAGAGCCCATGGAGCCGACCCAGTCGCTCTTTGGGGACCCCCAAGGATCTGACCCAGTCGCCTTTTTCCGCCAGTCCAACCTTCGTTTGACCACTGCTGTGAATGTCACTCAGAAAGCGGATGCATCGTTTCATCCAGAATTTCGCAGTTGCACGGCGCACTAATGGCAGAACTGTCAAGGGAGGACAAGATTCAAATGCTTCACATAAAAGATATTGATCGTCCTTACTGCTGCTGATTTTTCGTTCATTTTCATTTTGAAACATCGCATTTCATATCGAGTGCAAAAGATGTAGTCGGATTGAAAGAATGTAAAGGTCTTGTTAGGCTTAAAGGTCTAAGGCCGTAAGAGGCTAATTTGAAATGTTCAGTGACCACAGTGATGTCTGTCTTAGAGCGAGATGACACGGCGCTGAGTTCCCCCTCGAGAACGACACCCGAAGACGAAATCTCGTGCGGTTAAGCTCACGTGACCGGAAATGCGGATGAGAGGGGGGGGGGGGAAGCAGCGTGCCTTAATGGATTTACTCAAAGATCGCTGCTTCGTCCGTTTCTCGAGCGTTTGTAAGGAGAAGCTGAAACGTGTTTCTTGCGCCTTTACGCCGGATCCCCCTCAAGTCCCCTTTCTACAGTATTTTCCCAAGCGACTTTCCTTTTTTCACGTAAATTTTGAAACAAGCGCCTGAGTAGATTCTCTCCACCGTTCTCTCCATGAAAAACCTCTTCAGGTACTTTTCATTGAAAAACAATCAATTTTCAGCTTCCTTTTCGTGTTTATTGTGTTTCAAGCGACAAGACTGGTTGGTTCTGAGAAGACTCCGGAGCGATGCAGGTTGCGTGCGGCTTCTTCTAATCCAAGTTTGCAGATCTTCTGAAGAAGCGTCAAACCTTGCGAAATATCCCGTTGTAGTTGTCAGTGACTCAAGATGTCCTGAGACTCACAGCGATATATCAGTCTGTTCAGCACCCTCAATAGTCTCCATCAGATCTTCACCAATTCACGGACTTGGGGCTTTCGCAGCAATTGACCTTCGGGTTGGACAACTTTTCTAGCGCTAAAGCCTTAGTTTATAGCCGAACATCGTTTTTGGGCCCTACAAAGGCGTAATAACAACGTGCTGGACAGATTACTCCTGGCAGATTCAAGGCGAAAATGGTTCATTGTGGGCAATCGACGGAAGCGATCCACAGTCTTCCAACTGGCTTCGTTATGTCAACGCTGGGGGTAAGAGCAGCATTCATGTCAAAATGGCTAATGGTACTTAAAGCAGCACTTCAACGCAACCTCGCCGCCATTCAAAATAACGAAGAGATTTACTATCGAGTGATGCGCTGGATACCTAAAGGTGACGAGCTTCTCGGTGAGTGGTCACTCTGAGAAAGTTGCAAAGAAGAAAACTTCTAGTTTCCTACGGAGAGAAGTACGATGCACTGCTCGGTCTTCCACCTGATGATTGTGGGTGGTGAAACAATAAAGTCACCCCCCCCCCCCCGGTGTCGGTCTGATTATGAGTCCGTGTTGTCAACGCCTGACAAGTTTGAAATTTTTTTTATTTAACAAACAACAATGATTCTTCTTCGTAAAATGGAACGTGAACGAAACTTTTCATCAAGTAACAGACGCGGTGCGCTAGCCGAAAGCTAGTCACGCAGTCAACGGTCGTCACAACATTTCCACCTCAGCAGCTGCCACAAATCCTCCCATAGACCTCAGCGATGCAATAGCATGTTGTTACATGCTGTAAAGCGAACGTTTCAACGCTTCGCCTTCAGAAAATTTCCCTTGAACACGAGTACAGCCTCTTTCTGAAATCAGAATATTGTTGCCCTTTTTTTGAACTTGCTACATACTTTGTGGACATGTCTGCTCTGTGATGCCGAACGCCGAAACAGCGTACACGACTTCATGAATATTTAGTCAATTAACAGTAATTGAGATTTTGAGAAAAATAAATTCGAAGAAGAATCCTTATGGCATTCAGTCGATCGAACGAAAAAAATTCGCAGATTCGTTTATGCGAACTGCTACCGGCTCTGTATGAGCAGCCTGAAATTGTACGGTTGCCATGTTGTCAAAATAAAACGAAAAATTGTGGAAGAGAAGAGACATCTGAGAGAGGCAGCAAGGCTCGCAATTTTGAAGCCAGATTGTGCCGCTGGGAAAATGCGACGCCGCCCTTCGAATTGATGACAACAGAAGAAAAAAAGCCACCGACCGTCCCAACGCGCTGTATCTTCGATTGGAAATATAAATTAGAAAGAACAGTCTGAATAATCCTTGACCCTTTTAAAGTTCGGATAATATCTCGATCAACATGGAAATCCGATGAAATGTTTATATGTGCAACGACAGCGAGAAAGATGGTGTTCGAACATTTGCTGCAGCTGACTGTCTTTTCGTGACGGTAAAGACGACATCGTAAGATAAAATTTTATTGTTATTGTCCTCTAGTGAGATATTAACAAATGAAAAGATGGGAAAGTTTATTTGAATGGCAAAAAATTTCGCTCATGTCGTAATGCTTGAAAGTTTTGTTGCAATCGGATTACAATCTCGTTTGAAATTGCTCGTTAATTGGGTCTACAAAACAGGCGATAACAATCAAATTCGTGTTGATGCTAAGAAAAATGCTTCTTATTGTTCATAAACATGGAGGTTTTCAGATCCTGAAAGAAGTATAATTTGAACTGTCGCACATAAACTCTTTTGATTGTTGCGTAAAGAGAAATTTTGAGAAGATTTTTCCCAAAGCGTTAAAATTAAAAACCTTCGAAAATGTAGTCGAAGTGGAAGCGATTTTCTTGATAGCTTTGAAAATTTGTCGGTCATATTGAAGTTGCCATTTATAGATAACTTCTGTGTACTATTTAGGAGTGAACCTGCAACCTTAATATGAATGCAAAACGCGAAGACGTCTAGTTGCCGATATCGCAAGGGCTCAGATTTGCCAAGCCACATTGCAGAGAAAATGCGGCTCCTTCGCCTGGGCAGATGGCGCCGCTGCAGCTCTGAATCCATTATTCATTCTCCTAAGACACAACACGGCGTGGAAACAGCAACCCATTTTCACAGTTTCGTTGATGAGATATCAATGTCGTTCTGCCCATTGGCGCTGCCCTGACAACATCTCGATCAGCAAACGATTCAAGCCTTATTCTTCCTACTACCTATGTGTGTGTGAGAATTAAAATGGAGCAGGCAATTGCGGAAGAAATTTTTATTTGAATGATAAATGCTAGAAAAAATTCGTGCAACAAGCACGCAACAAAATTCATTGTAAGATTGAATCAGGACCAAGTAGTCCTTTCTGAAGGCAAAACTTTTTGCCGCTTTCATCCAACTGAAAGCAAAATGCGTTTTTTATGTCAATAACACTCATATCGTTTGAATCTCAAACACAAGGGAAAAAAGGTTGCCACTCACTTTGTATCGAAGAACTTGGAACTTCCAAACATGGTGCAAATGATGGTTATTAAGATGAGGAGGAACGCTATCCACGGTGTCGTCAGAACATTTCAACCTCAACAATGTGCAAACACAGATCACGTTGCTACACGTGTGAAACCTACGATCTTCACTCAAAATAATCTTGTCCTTGATAACAAGCAAAATCTCGACTAAAATCGGTTTTTTTTACAAATATTGTTGCTTGCCCTTAGGAAATATCGGTCCTATGATGCCGAACGTATCAGTCGCCGTGGATAGGCTTCATGCCTTTTTAGTAAAAAAATGGCTTCGGGTTTTTGAGCCATGAGATTTGAATGAGAATCCCTCTCGCAATTAGTCGACATGGAAAAAATTTCGCAGCTTCGCTTATGCAAGCTGCTTCGTGCTCTCTATGAGCGACCTGCAACAGTTCATACAATTCTCTGCTAAACGGAAAAATGCCAAAGAGAAGAGCCTTTGACATCTGGGAAAGACGGCGCGGCTCACAATTGCACAACCGGATTGCTCCTGAGAAAATGCGACGCCGCCCTTGGAATTGATGAGAACGGCGAAAAAGCCACCGCTGTAGCTTGGAATGCAAATAATGCGCACTTTACTATGAGCGCCATTTTTGGCTTCTCACTAGCTGCTCTCCACCTTTGAGTACGACTGTTTCTGCTTCCTTGCCAAATCCGAAACTTTATCGCCTAACAGGAATTGACCAAGATTTAGCAAAATTTAAAGACTTTAAAAATCACAAAAACAAGCAATAAAATTTATTCCTAAGGTTTAAAAAATATGTTTTGCTGCATTGACAATGCCTCCAATAGGGTGACGATGCAAGAACACTCACGGAAATGACTTTGAACAAATACCATTACTTGTCCAACAGGCAGTGATGTTCGAAGAGCATGGAACCTTAAGTGAAAGACGATGGGAAAAGAGATGAAGAAGAATATTGCCGACGGGGAACGTTGCAGCGTCGTCGGATTGGTCCAACTGTCACTGTTCGTCGCTTTCCAAAGTGAAAGCTAGGCAGGAAGACAACAACAAGACTGACGCTCACTTGCGCCTGCTAGAAGAACCAGTCGGCGACAACGAGTACCAGACACCTTCCGTTCATAATCTGCAACCATAATATCTTGCAGTTTTCACTAAAAAGGTCTTATAATGGGAATAAAGAAATTCATCTTCCCTTCCAGAAAATAGAGCAACGTATTCGAATGCGACTGACCGAAAAGGTAACAGTTTTAGTATTTCGCCTTTCATTGATGACGTAAATGATTGAATGCCGCGCAGTTGCAAATCATGGCGTCGAAAGTTTTCAACGACTAGCGCTCTGCCATTTAGCGACTTTAATGTGAAGTTTGAGAACGAGAAGAATCTTTTCATCCAATTGAACCAACAAACTTAGCAGTTTTGTTTATGCAAACTTCCATATGCTCTCTATGAGCAGCCTGAAATCGTACGATTACCACTTTGACGAAGGGAAACGAAAATTGTCGAAGAAAAGAGACAGCTGGGAGAGGCCGAACGGCTTGCAATTTCGAGACCAGCTTGTGTGTCTGGGAAAATGCGACGCCACCCTTCCAATTTATGGCAACGCCGAAAAAAACCGACCATCTGCGTGGAAAAAAAGCCGCGTGCTTTTCGAGTGCGCGGTCATTTGTCCGTTGACGATTTGTTAGATTTCATTTGAAGCAGCATGGCGAGAACACTTTGTTAGATATTGCGTACGATAGTTTTCAGGCGAAAGAAAACGGACAAAAACGCTGTGGCGTCAGTCAAAACTTTATTTGTGAAGCCTTCATCAGTCTCTTTTTGCGTTTATGTCGAAATCGCCAACCAAACGCTTGTTAGCGCCGGGCAACAATTTTCGATCCTGAAAACTTCTTTGATTTGGCTAAAAAATTTCTTTTCGATTGAATTTAATGAGAATAAAACAAAATCTGTGGAATAACGCACCAGTACTCGTAGTATTGTGTGTTGGCGTCATATTTCGCCTCGAGCTTATTAGTGCCGAATTGAAGCTTCAATTATCGACAGTATGTCTCCCATGATGAACTGTCTGCAATAATAATCTAAAGCATTGTTATGAGCACGGCTGCAATTAGTTTACACAAACCAAATTTATTGTAGCTCGAACATTGCAGTCGCAGAGTCGAAGTGAGGAAATTTAAGATAAATCGTAGTTGACAATTTCATTTATGGAAACGTTTATGCAACTTTTTATGTGCAGCCTGCAAGATCAATATCATAAAGGACAAAGACGAGAGGCCCCGAGGAGGAACGGGTAGCTTGGCAAGGGCAAATAAACATCTGGTTGGTGCTGGGAAGGCACGCCTGGAACAAAAAACGTTTGAATAAAGGAAAGCATTTTGGAAGACGCAGCGGGCTGTGCAATTTCCCAGCCAGGAAGCTTGAAATGCGACGCCGCCTTTGAGATTGATGACAGCGCCGCCGAGACGCATCCCCCCCCCCCCCACAGTAGTGGCTAGGAACGGGGGATGAACGATAGTCCAAGAAATCTCTACGGCATGAGCACATAATTACATGACTTTTGATATTGAAGAGATTTATTCGTAGGGAGGGAGGGGTTAGAGGGACGACGACGAGGGCCGGCAGGCCTCCGGACAAGGCTTCGAACAAATTCGAGACAACAAGTGTTTGCAGATGAAACGTTTATTTGAGATCTGAAAACGAAAAATGATTTCGTTCATCACGTAGTGAGCGAATTTTCCACACAATAGCGTTTCCATTGCATTCTGACGGCAGGCTGAATGTTGCTACTACAAAAAAGTCCTCTGTTTTGTGTTTTTTATTTACCTGCAAGCTTCCTAGAAATCTTCGGTTCCTCTCATTTCCTTCCTTATCCAAAGTCCTTCTTAAAGACGAACTTCACGCCGGTTGTATCTAGCTGAAAATAAATGCGCTTTACCACACCAATAACACACATCTCGTTTGAATACCAAAAATTGGAAGAAAGGAAAAGGCGCCTACTCTGTATTCGAAGAAGACGGAACTTTTCATGCGGATAACGAAAGCAGAAAACTTATCGAAAAGTCTTCTTAAATGCTTTTGTGCCCGGGACGCCATTTCCAAATGCATAATGACGATGGCTAGTTTCGATTCTAAAAACGCCTTTGATTTGATTGAAAATCGTGTTTTCAAGTAAAATACTTAAGGAATCGGAGTGACATTAGAAAGTCAAAAAACGTAGGATTGCTTACCGAAACTCATAATAATTCACGTTTTCACTATCAATTGGTCCGAGCATTGCGCAGATGATTCGAAAGTTTTCACTGGGTGGCCAAGGTAGAATTAATCGATGATTAAGTTTCAACCGGTTGGACGCTGTCAAATTATGCAGAAGTTATAATAGATTAAGTGTAGATTAAGGGCAGTTTCAACTATGGAAATCTTCGACAAACTATTTATGAGTAGCCTGAAAGCTCAAGATAACGTTAGCCAAACGAAGGAGAAGGAGAACGCTGAAGCAAATGGCCCATCTGGCAGATGCTGGGACCCCGCATCGAACAAAAAAAGCGTCTCTTGAATAAATGAGAGCGTCGCTGAGCTCGTCTCTCGTCGACGCCGATAGAATAGCTTCCGAGGTTTCTTGAATCAATGCGACCTTCACGTCCCTTCAAGGTCTTTCAACGTTAACAAATTACACACAAAGGGGCTGAAGTGAAATTTTTTAACTTCAAAATTCAAAAAGTTGTAGCTCTTTCTGTCTCCCTCTCTCCACACCGGTTCGTCGATGATCTCATTCAGCGTCGAGCACGCGTCTGGGAGGCAAGACCGGGTGAACAAAGCGTCTCGAGCTCGTTTTCGGCCGTTTTCACCTGCGACCCCGATTTGGTCGGCGATCACCGTGGCTGGTCACTTTCTCCCTTCATGAGGTCGTTGCTGCTTCGGTCTACCCCTTTAGTTCTTCTTCTCGGTCTTCATCTAGGTTTGTGTTTACTCGAGCCACATAATGAAACGTTAAGGCAATGGTCAAAAGGTCGGCAACAATGAACCCTTGGTGATCCCAACAAATGGCCCTCTGGCCACCTTTCCAGCTTTGATTACATCGGACAACTTTCCCCTCTTTCCCTTCACGGATCAGTTGAACACAGGCATTGAAGTGAATCCAGCAAACAAAGTGGCAAGTCCTCTTTTGCTTTCTGAACCTGCGTATGAGGACGTATTGCCGTTGTTCCAATATGATTGTGAGTCACCACTTTCAGGCCGTGTCGGGCGACATGAACTTTCCGGTGCCCGGATGGGGAAACTTTGACATGGATGGAAATCTTTACTTCGGACACGTTAATTTGGATTCAAAGATTGGCTGGCAGATCCATCCTGTGAATCATTTGAACATTCAACCTGAGACATTGGTTCTTCTCGGACAGAACCCGGCCTTCAGAGAGGCTAGAAGTGAGTTGTTTCTTCACTCGAGCGCCGCTTGAAGCTTTGAGTCAAATCTTGAAATGATGTTTCAGAGAAGGCAAAGGAGGTTGTCGTCGGTCGCGTCCCATACGGTTATGAGCCCATCAAGGTCTGAACCCTAGCAGAGATGACTCTTTCAGTGCAAACCGCCCTACTGCAATCCCTTTGTGCACCACGACGCCGTCGCTTATGAATTTGAAGTGGGAGATGATACTTTCTTCATTGGTGGTCTCGACTTCCCTCTGCCCATTGGTGAGCCTCTCAAAGATGAAAAGAAGACGGCTTCCAGGCGAGAACGGTGCGGGTGTTCGCTTTCCTCTCTCGGGAGCTGTTGAACAGGTCTGTTGCCATTGTTTTGCTTTCTCGGCCGTGGTGTTCAAGCACCAAGTTTGGATTTTAGGGAACTTCGCCGTTTGCCTATGCTCACGGAGATGCTTACTCTCCTGTCTCTGTCTGGGATCTTCGCGAACTCGACGATGTTCATCTCAAGAAGAAGATGCTTCGAAGGAAGCAAGCGAAGAAAGTTGACAAGTTGTCCTTTTACAAGAAGTTCCTCGGCAAAGCTGAGGCTAAGTTGTCAAAGCTCTAAGCCAATTGGCTTTCGGTCATGAAATAAAGAGATTTCTTCACTCTAGTACGCCGACAAACGACGCGACAGAGGCTGCTTGTCTTGGTCATGCTCGGACACCGGCTGGGGGACGGGTCGGTCGGCGGTGTGATTCATTCATATGTGCCCTTATCGGGCGCCCATCGATTGTCAGCCCGATTTGAGAGGTGAGCACCGTCCAGTAAAGGATCATTCTCGCGCCTTTAGTCTTACGTATTCATAATTTTCACGAATGACGGAATTTTCACTCGATCTATCGTCACCCATCGTTTTCGAAGCTCTACCTGTCGCGGATCTGACTTACGACAAAGATTTGGATTCTGGAAACTACATAAATCCGCGTATTGAAGAATCCATATTTACATGCAATGGCCTTAACTTTCAATTCTACATATTCTCACCTAGCAGCGATGATTACGACGCTGAAGTCTTTTTCTTGCAAATGAAGCTGGATGACATCAGTGAGAAGAGGCTCGCCTCAGGTTGGCATATTGGCGGTGAATACAAGTTTTCGTGGACCTGCTTTGATGACGACCAAGGTGTGGAGGAGGAACTAGAAACGTTTACCTTGTCTCAAGACACGCCAGAGATATTCTTGGCCACATTTAGCCCTAATACTGCGCAGTTTTCATTTCGATTTCGATTCACCTTCAAGGACGTCTACCCCTATCGGACTATGTTTCTGGATGAGCGCATTGCCGAGAAGAAGCACTACGACTGTCGTCTTATCGTCAACGGCGGAAAATCGATTATATACGCCCACAAAACAATCCTCAGCATGGATTCGTCCTTCTTTCATGCAATGTTCAATGGTGACTACAAGGAGAGCACCAACGACGAAGTGCCACTTCATGATATCGAGGAAAACGATTTGCTGGAATATCTCTACCGAATTTATCCACCAGTTCGATCCTTCGCCTTCGAAAGAATAGTGCCCATTCTTCGCTTAGCCGATCGTTTTGGCAATGATGAGCTATTAAAGCTGACACAAGCCTTCCTGCAAAGACACTCATTATGCACGATAGAGGAAAAATGCCAATTATTGCGTTGGGCAAACGACTTTCGAATGCCGGAACTGTTTGAGTACACTCTTAAAACATTAGAAAAAGACGAGCTGCAGGCTCTTGCACCATTGAAAACCATGCAGCTAACTAAGGAGAATTTAGAGCTTGTCTTAGACAGAATTCTGAAATTAGTTGTCTAGCGTCCTCCTATTGCATCATGTCCAATTTCTGTAAGTGTCGTGTTATTTTTTAGTTTTGAATAAAATAAAATCGATGCAATTTCACGACACGAAAACCATGCAGGTGCTAATAAGACTCAAGTTGACCCCTAATTTGCACTGCTTTCCGTCACAATACTACCAATCTTTGCGAGCTCTACCAGCTTCTCTTTCTTCTAATCTGGCCGATTTTCAAGATGGGTGACTTCGAGCTGGATTTGTGTCAGCCAAACGTCTTTGAAGCTTCAGCCAGCTTCGATTTCATTTGCGAGACGGACGAAAACGGTCTCGATCGTGTTATTCCTCAAACTGACCACTGCGCTGTGGCCGTCAATGGAGTTTCCTTTGAAGTTTCCATTCTTCCTCTGGAAAACCATCCCTTTAATCAAAATAGGCGCCCATTTGTTCTCTGGCTCAAGCTTACTGAAGCCACGTTTATGACCCTAGCGTCGGGTTGGAGCATTGAGATCGAGGCGCTTCTCTCATTTCAAAGTTTTGATGGACGTTTAAACAAGAATATTGTGAAGTCAAATCGAACTCTAAGAGACTTTTCAACCAAAGCCAACGTATTTCATTTTGACGAAAACGTTTCGCATGCTGGGGTCGACTTTCGCTTCTTTTTGAATGACTTCTATCCACACAAGGCAATGTTTATTGATAAGGAAGTTGCCGAAAAGAAGCACTACGACTGCGAGTTTATTGTTGAAGATGATAATGGGGAAAAGGTGGTTGTCTATGCACACAAGTCATTGCTTGCGATGGATTCGCCCTTCTTTCACAAGATGTTTAATGGCGATTTTACCGAAAGCACAATGAAGCAGATTCCTTTAGAAGGCATAAATAGAGAAGACTTTCTGGAATATCTTTATCGGGTTTATCCCCCAATTCGACCCTTCTCCAATAATCGCCTTTCAACAATTTTCGACCTAGCAGATCGTTTTGGCAACGAAGAGCTTTTAGGTCAACTCAAAGCCTTCCTGCTCGGGAGTCAGCCGACAACAATTGAAGAAAAAATCCAACTGATATGTGCGGGAAACGCTTTCCAAATGCCGGACCTATTTGAGTACGCCCTAGAAACTCTTGAGAAAGAAGATTTTCCACACTTCATTCCAGTAGAATCCTTTGAGTTGACCAAAGAGAATCTCGAAATGCTTTTCAACCGATTTGTCGCTTTACAAAAATAAACTTCTTTGTCTTTGTTTGCTGGTATATGAACATTTGCCATAGTTGCCTTTCGGGCATGACCTCTGACCACCCTGAAATAGATTCAAGCAAAGCCTACTAAAATCGCTGCGCTTTCCTCCTCCCCTTTGAAAATTATTGTTTGCTGTCTGAAATAATTTTGGAAAAATTGTTGACGCGAACGAAATTCATTTCGGCTTTCCTCCCTTTACGATCCCTCACGTTGTTCTTTGCGAATGACGCATGGTCTGGTGAGGAAACGGCGGCAAGGATCTCTTATCAAAGCGATCGATTTTTAATGCTTCACTCGGGGCCTTGGGGCGACGCAACACTTCTCCCTCATTTCCGTTTTCCTCCGCTTTCTCGTATTCTTCTTATCAAAACATTTATTTGTCTGTCGATTAAAATGCTTTTTTCACGCTTCTCTTATCCCGAAAAGAACCTTTGAAAACATGTAAACGGGCTTTTCGTTTTTAGGAATGACCGACTTCACTCTTGATCTAGCAGCACCGAATGTTTTCAAGGCAACGCCAATTATAAATTTGATTTACGATACGGATCCTTCAAATGAAAAGCGAATCAATCCTCGGCTCGACACGGCTGATTTCAAATGCAATGGAATCAAATTTTGTTTCTTCATTCTTCCGCAAGCTGGCAGATTCTCAACGGGTGTACGCTTGAAAGTGAACGACCTCTCTTTGGCCAAACTTGCGTCGGGATGGAAGATCAGGGCCGAATTCAAAGGATTATGGACAGAATTTGATAGATCAATCGGAGGAAATATCAGACCAAAAATGAAGCATTTTCCAGATGAAAATGAAATTGATTGCATGAATTTCGATCACGGAACCTCAAAGATTTCTTATGATTTTCGCTTTTAATTTGAAGGCGTCTATCCGCATCGACATAATTTTGTCGACGAAGCGATGGCTGACAAAAAGCACTGCGACTGCCGGTTGATAGTCAAAACTGAAAACGTTCTTTACGCTCATAAGGCCGTTCTTTCAGTTGACTCGCCCGTCTTTTTCGCCATGTTCAGTGGTGACTATAAGGAAAGCACTTCCAATGAAGTCCCACTACATGATATCGCGGAGGACGATTTGCTGGAATATCTCTATCGTGCATACGCCCCAATTCGTCCATTTGCTTTCGAGAGAATTGAACCAATTTTGCGTTTAGCTGATCGTTTTGGCAATGAGGAACTTCTAAATGAGGCTGAACTTTTTCTTCTGAAGTTTGAGCCCCGGTCGATGGAACAAAAACGACAGTTGTTGCGTTACGCTAATGATTTTCGATTGCCGGAGGTGTTCGAGCATGCTTTGGAGACATTGCAAAAGGATGATCTCAAGGGTCTCGCACCAGTGAGAACGATCGACCTCACCAAAGGAAATTTGGAGCTTCTTATGGATAGATTTGTAAGCTTTATCCCATAGTTTTGTTATCGCAAGTTTCCTTCCTTGTGAAAGAGGTACGCTTGCCGGTTTGCCCCTTAATGGGTGCGTCCTAACCTTTGGGGGGAAAACGGGATAAACGGGACTTTCGAGACTTTCGGGACTTTCGGGACTTCCGGGGTTCATTCAAGCCCGGCTGGCAGCAACGGCGGCCGGAAAAATGATTTTTGATCCATCTCGTTGTTTTTGCGATATATTTTCATTAACTTGCTTGTTTCTTGGTACCATTCGACGGCGCTCGTTGAGAGGATCATTTTGGTATGAAGAAAAGACACACAATTGAAGAAAATAACATTTTCTTCAATTTTTCGTTGTCTGTACTACGTCAGGAAAGTATTTTCTTGTGAACAAACCGCTCGAATAGCCCTTTTGGACAATCTCCTATGAGTGAAATCTCGATAAGGTGATTATTCTCTTTTTTAACTAGACACAAAACTTCCAGTTCAGATCGTCATGAAGATCCAGATTGGAGCTGCTTCCCTATTGTCTTGAATAATTGAGATGAAGTTATATATATGAAGTTATATATAATATATATGATATATCAAAAATGCAACGGCTTACTGAAGAACGTGGCTCTGCTCCGATTGATGTTGAGTGAGATTAGTGCGAGTCGTCTTTACTGAAAACTCCAGACAATGAAGTTTTTTGTTTGTTTTTCGATACATGAAATTCTCCAATCATGCAATTTACCGAATAAATAAATGTTGTTGTCTGTGCTTCTTCAATCTGCAATCACAAACAGAGCGAGGCTTAACTCCTACTGAGACCACGTGTGAGTGTTCTCATTGTCACGAGCTCACGTGAGAAATAAACGTGGGTCTCCGTGACTACCAGCGAGCAGGCTGAACAGTTGTAGGGGGATTGAAGACGCACGTCGAAGTACGCCGCATGTGTTATCAGCTCAACCCCCTGTATTGATCGCTCTCGCTCCAGGCCTCTCTTCCTTCTTGTTTCCCACTTTCATCGTGCATTGTAGCGTCTAAATTCTCCGTTTTAGATCGTCATAATCATGATACGCGATTGTTCCATAGATGAACTTCTCAACGAAATCATAGAATTGACTTCAACTGAACCGGAAAAAGTTTTCCGTTGAACCCGCTTCAATTCATTGGTAAGGAGACTTTTTGCACTGCGTGAACGCTTAACGATTCAGCTAAGACTGGGCATGCGATCCTGTGTTTGCCATTACGAGTTTGATTCACCCAGAAAGCGCCCAGTCTAAGGGTCGATTTCGTGGTACGGGAAACAAACGTTAGACACATCCTCTTACGCGTCAATTGGAATGTGTTGAGGAGCTGCTGTTGAAGACTCATGAGAGAAATATAGTATCGGAATGCGATCGACTGTTCGACGGTCATTTGCCCACGATTATCATCTTCAGCTCTGCTTTATGCCAATCGTAGACCAGGATTTTTTTTGTCGTCTCTTTGCTTCTTCCGTTAAAAACTCTTTCGCGATAAATATCTCCCGTAGAAAATTGCTATTAATTGTTGAGCTGGTGAAGCTGCTCAAATTTCACTGAATTAGAGACAAATTTGGAGTGAACTTGTCTGGCAACGAAATTGAGATCGAAACTGAGCGTGTGGATTTTGATAGGCTTCTGTGCCGCATTCCTAGCGACAAGCGATGAATGCAGTTTGTCAGTGTCGTTACGGCTAAATTGTTGATCAGTTTCGGTCGTCCTGAGTTTTTTCGCGATCTTGCAGGTTTCCAGAGTCGATGGTCCAGCACGACGTTCCAGAAACGAATTGTCATTTACGATGCAGAGCGAATTATCTGAAGCGGAACTCTTGATTGGCTTTATTCCAAGGAAGAAAGGGGTCAATTGAATCTCAATGAGTACAGAACATTTGCGGAGTTCAAGTCATGCGTTGGTGCTGGGAAGGCGCGAAGGTTTTTGAATTCCATCTGCGTGAGCCTTTTCTTTTGTCAAACTCCAATTCAGACATGTGAAACAAAACGCTGCCCAGCAATTTTTATCTGTTGTATTTTCGATGACTATGTCTATCGTGCGTTCGCCAGCTTTGTTAATGCGTTTCACGTACAGGCACACATTACATACTTCGGTAAATATTGGCTGAATGCGTTCTGGTCGTGGTTGCTTTACGGAAAGTCTTGTAATAAAGACATTTTGTGTGCTCACAAGTTTTGTTTTCTAGACTGTAATTTGAAACAGTCAACAATCCCCCCCCAGACTTCTTGGAACCCCAAAATTGCTGGCATGCCCAGAGTATAGAATTGACTGGCACATGACCAGAAACAGATCATGCAAAAACCTACGGGTTGAAGGCACCATTTTGGCGATGCCACATTGGAGCTTAATGAAAAACATGTCGATATTGGAAAGAAAGGTGATGTAATTGGAAGTCTAGTGGATGATTTACGGTCAAAAAGTGGGGTTCTGGCTGAGGTTCCAAAGTAAGGTTCAACTTGTGTGTCCAGAAATGAACTCACAACATTTATCTGCACTCAATAAGCACGAACACAACAATAAATGAGAGGAAGAACGGGACAATAGGGACAAGCAACCGCTTGTCGCCCGAGCGTAATCAACTCTGAATAAAAAGGGGCGCCAGCACTGAGAGTGGGCAAGGCGCGCACGCAGTGCGTGTCGGGACCAAAAGAAGGTAGGTCAAATGGACACGTGGAAGAAAGAAAGCTACAAGGGACAGGGTTTGCCTTGTTAGAAAGAAGAAGAAATAAAGAAAAGAAAGAAGACGCTAATTGTAAGGTCGGACGGTCTCAAGAAGGGAGCCGGGAGGAACTCCCGACAATGTTAATGTTTTAGCGCGTTGTTTTTGAGTGAACAGTTGGTTTCCGTCTCATACGCGAAAAATAAGCCTTTGGGCCTCGGTGAGCGCGTAGTATTTGCGGAGCAGCAGTCACGCGCCGCGTATGTGGCTTATGAGCGCCGCAGTCGCTCAGTGTATTGATCGTTCTCGCTCCCGGCGCCTCATTCTCTCGCGTTGCTTTACCCGCATCGTTCTAACCATGACTGTTTAGGTCTTCATAATCAAGATCTACGGAGATTCCACAAATGAATTCCGACTTAATCGTCCGAGAAAGCATTCCCATCGGAAAAGCATCACTACCGTTATGGACAGGCCTTTTTGACATGGCGAATAATCACGGTGAGGATACCCCTTTTATCTACTAAACATTCAAGTTCAGACTGCCAGAGCCACGCGAATGGTCATGCTTCCCTATAGTCTTGAATGGGAATTGATTTCTGCCAAAAGCGCAGCGAAAATTTTATCTTCACGTCGGACAATACGACCAACACGTACTTCAAGTATGCGTACCGGTCCCCCCTGTGTTGTAACGCATGAGGGCTTCCTCCACTATCTAATTCGCTGTAGTTGAATGTAATTTATGGAATAAAGAACTTTTTGAGAGCTCAGCGCCGTTCTGACGTGATGCAATCGTTATCACTGGGAGTGACAGAGGTCTTCATATTGATCGTTGCGGCTTTCACTGCTGTCGTGCTGTGTGTTCGCGCTACATTTTAATGTTAAGACGCTCCAAATTCTCGCACTTTAGGTCTTCGTAGACAAGATCCACTAAATTTGTGCAGACGAACAGAGAAATTTGGTCAATAGATGAATTCCGTCGCATATCTTGATGCCAACCAGGATATTTTGACAAGAGAAAGCTTCGATTCAACTGTTGGGCAATGGTATACCCCGTAAAATGTTCTCTTTCATTTTCCAGTGCAGGATTTAGCTTGTTTCTGCAGTTGTGGAAGTTGTTTCGCGCCAAAGCGAGTCCGCGTATTGCGGGGAATGCGCGAATACAATGTGTGGAAGTCGGACACATTGTTGGTGGAGTGATTTTTTTTTGAAACATTGAAAAAAAAACCCTCATTGAAAAAATCCTTCAGTCGATTGTGAGGCCACACACAAAGTGCTTAACAATGTTTTCAGCTGCACCATAGTAAACTCCTCGTTATCATCCTAGTCGCACTGTTTGATTCCGATTATACTAGTAGCAGGACAAAACATCGTCTGCTAGCAATGGAACTCAATTCGCCGACTTTGTGCTGACTTGCAAAACACCATCAGTCGTCTGTCTACCCAAACTGAAAAATCTGCATATTATTGGCCGCATACTGGACATGTTGAATAATGACTACAAAGGTTGGATTATGCTGGTCCATTTGCGAAATCTGACCTAACACAAAGGCTGAAACGACAACTGCTTAGTCAATAATGGGTTCTGGTTACGACTCGCATGTGAAAAACTTGAAATAAAGTTTCTTTGACTGATAGCACAAGTCAATGTTTCGAACGTGTGATTCACGAAAGGAGGACAAAGCAAATGTATCGCAGGACGCGGAAAAACAGCTGCTCACTCCTGCCAAGACGTGCATACTCCTTCCGTTTATTCTATTATTGTACTTTCCTTTCCTGTCTGCATAGAAACTGGCACAATCTCGTCGTTTTGGGAGCTACGAGCCGTCGTCGAGAATCCGGTGCTTATCACTCCTCTCTCGGTCCTTTTCTATCGATCGTGCTGCTTGCGCTCTCTCCTCGCCCTTCTCAGACATGAATTTTCAGGTCTTCGTAGTAGAGACCAGTCGTAAAGCTCATGAATAGCTTGCAATGTTTTGTCAGCTTGAAGAAGCGTTCAGTGTGCCCGAAAACTACTGATGAGCTTTTTTTCTAAACGTTGAGTGAGTTTTTCTTTTCAAGTGAGTTTTGCAGACTGAAACGGATCAATTATGGTTCACAGGCTCAATGGGCATCGTTTCCTCAATTAGGAGATCAGGAAGAAGCTGCAGAGCGGATTCAGAGACCATTTGAGAGTCTCTGCTGTCACTATTCACACAGGGAAGAGACGTGGTGCAATCTTCAATGAGCTATATCCTAATGTCATAATGGTTGTGCACGATCGAACCTAAGTCTTTCCAGGTTGAAATCTTCGAGACCCATCGTACTTCCAAGCAACGGACGTTTCACAAAGTCTGGCATTGCCTATTTAAAAGGCGTTTTTAATGTTTGACAATATGAGAGCTGGTTTTCGTTGAGATATTTTTGACACGATAAAAGTGTTTTGTTTGAAATCGATGTCGTTAACGGTAGACAAACATGCTGATCTCGATGAGCGCATAGTACAATATTTTTAGAGTTGAAGTCACGCGCCGCAGTACATCGCATGCTATCAGCGCTGTCGGGCGCCCAATGTATTGATCGTTCCCGCCTCAGGCGCCCATTCGCCTTCGCCCTTGCCTCTTTACCCATGCCGTCACAATGAAACTGACTGTTTAGATCTTCATAAGCAAGACCTGCGGAATTCCTTAGCCGAATTTCGTCTTAATTGTTGAACAAAGCTCCTTCTCAATTGGAAAGGCAAATAATAATGGACCTGTATCCCGGATTTTTACCTGACAATGAGTAAGCAAGTCTTGCTCCTGTACAAGCATTCACACAGATCAGACAGCCATGCTCGTTATTACTGTTCTTGCTTCCCCTATGGTCAACGATTGGCAATTGGAACTACATGGCTACAAGAAGTCAAGCGTTAAATGGCGAGGTGAGTTTACGTGCTCCGATTCCACAGTTGAGACCAGTATAAACCAGCATATGCTGCCGTCCCCCTACAATCCGGTTTCATCAGCGCGTTGTCGCAAAACAAAAAGAAATTTGCCAGCTGAATAATAATCCGACCAGCCAAATATCATCGCTCATCTGGCTACAAGCACTGAAAAGTTTTGTCTGATTGTTGATGGCATTTTTCACACATTGTATTTCAACTAAAAAGTTGCATTACCTGTTTGTGAATTCTAGGGGCCCATGAACGATAAATCAACAACTTTTTCCTCCGTGTTTTCTGGTCGCGATTTGCAAGTGAAAGTCTTGAAATAAAGCTGTTTTTATTGGCGATGGAATACA
Source organism: Poikilolaimus oxycercus (assembly GCA_034700245.1). Taxonomy (NCBI): domain Eukaryota; kingdom Metazoa; phylum Nematoda; class Chromadorea; order Rhabditida; family Rhabditidae; genus Poikilolaimus; species Poikilolaimus oxycercus. The sequence goes on along the minus strand of JAQIXL010000608.1, from coordinate 9,294 downwards.
CGGAAGTTTTTGTCACTCAGGGATGCGTAAACCTTGCAGAAATAGCACGAGTGCAGAAAATTACAATGAAAACCATGGTAAGAAGAAGATGCACATAAATCGCTTTTAGGTATTCAATTTCTTTCGCTTCTCCTACGTGATGACGCATTATCAAGCTGTTTTGGCCGTACGAGGCGCCGTCGAGAGCCGGGTGCTTATCATTGTCAACTCCGTCTCTGTCTATCGATCGTGCTGCTTCGCCCTCTTCGTCCCTTTCATGCTTCTTCGACAACGATGAACTTTCAGATCTTCGTAGTTGAGATCAATTCTGAGGCTCATGGATAGCTTACGAGTTTTGTCACTTGGAACAATCATCCAGGACTATGAACCGAAAAAGTTTAGAATCATTTTCTAACGTTCAGTGAGCTCTTCTTTCATGTACATTTCTGCAGGAATCAGGTCAGATATGGTTTCCAGCGGGTATGAGCATCGTCCAGGGAAATTGGAAATCAGGAATAAATTGAGTCGGGTATCATTTGGAAGTTCTTGCTAGAATTGCTGGCATGAGAAGAAGACGTAGTACCCTTCGACGAAGAGCGACGTCAAAGGCTTTCGTACTATCTGACTTGAAGAACGACGGATTAGAATGGCCGTGAAACCCGCAAAGATGCATTTGATTCTATCGTCATCGCCAGAGCATCGAATTGTTAAAATGGATTCGAACATGTTGGCAACAAGCTGCTGCCTGACCGGGTGCCCGTTGTCATGCTTTTTACCGAGAACATCAACATTAAGTCACGATGCATCCACATCGTTTCACATTCCCGGAGAAACATGCTACGACATTTCTACTCCAACTATTGATCATTCGTAATATTTCAAGGAACAATAAGCTGCGGAAAATATGGTTTTTTACTTCTTGCGTGCTTGCTTCAACAACAAACATAAACTGATGTAGTCGGCTGATAAATTGTGTCAATGAGTAGCAAACAAGATGCTTTGGTCATTAAGAGCAGAAACCGGAGGCGTGTCTTTCTGATCACTCCCCGACGTCACCCCCTCTTTCGCATTGATCGTTTTCGTTTTCTGGCTGTGCCTATGCCAGGCATTTGGGAATCATCCACAACACCACGTAGCGTAAAGGTAACGCGAATTTTGACGCTTGTGTAAGCAAGTAAGGAACATGCGCATTCCGCGAAGACTTCCGAAGGAAAACACCTCTTTGAGGTCACCGGTGGAAAAGCCTTTGAGAAGACATTTCAAGACCAGCTGAAAGCCGGGGTGATCGAGAAGGTCGAGGGCAATCCCTTCGATGATGTGAGACCAGGCATCTACTTGCCTTGGCTGGTCGTCGTCAACCCCGAGAAGTCAACAACGCATCGAATCGTCTACGACGGAGGTGCCTCAGGCAAAGGAGAACGCTCTCTCAACGAGTGTCTGGAGTCCGGAGAGAACCTCATCCTGTCCCTCATCGGTTGCTTGCAACGCCTGCGCTCTCAGAAGTTCGTGCTCCTTGGAGACGTCCAGAAGGCCTACTTGCAACTCCGTCTGCACGAGGACAGCCGAGACCTCACGCGCTTCCTCTACGTCAAGGATCCATCGAAACCAGCATTTGGAGACAACCTGGCGGTCTTCAGATTCTCTCGAGTCCCCTTCGGTCTTACATGCAGTGGATTTATTCTGGCAGCGTCGATTCACCACCATGCGAGCATTCTCGATGAGGACCTCGCCCACGAGCTGACGGAGAACACTTATGTTGATGACGTGACGACAACAGCGGAAGGCGCTCGCGAAGCCATTCGACCCACGGGCATCCTCCAAATGGTGCCTCAAGGATGCCTCTCTTGCGACGCTCGCCCGCCTCGTGGCGCAGCACGGCAATGCGCTTCCTTTCTTCTTCCTTTGCTCGAATCTGAAAACGAGCCTGTTTGTTCCTTGAAATACAAGGCACTCTTTCAATACAGTTTTCGAATGCAACCCACCCTCTCCAGAAGCGATGGTCCCGGCGCCTTCTTCTCCATGTCGAACTTCCTCGGCGACAGCGGGACCCGAGACGACGATGTGGTCGCGCCTTCATCCTCGTTTTGAGGTTGCTTCATCGGCATCTCTATCATAAAATTTTTTTTACAAAAGAGTGAGCACTTCTTTTCAAGAGAATTTTGCAGTACAATTATTGTAGATTAAGTCTGGTTTCCCAATTCGATGGACATCATCTAACGAAGTTGGAAGTCAGGAATAAATGTGCAGAATAGATTCGGGCATAATTTGGAAGTCCCTGCTAGCATTGCTGGCATGAGAAAGAGACGTAGTAGTGCCCTTCAACAAAGAACAACGTCAAAATATCTTGTATGCAATTCGGCAGTAGGAGAGCACCCAATTAGCTCGGACGCAGAACTTGCAAAGATGCAGACTATTCCGTCTTCATTGAGTGATCATTGAAATTGTGAAAATTAATTCGAACATGTGAGCAACAAGCTGCTTCTTTACCGCGTGCTCGTTATAATATCTTCGTCGACAACATCAACATTCCGTCACGCTCAACTCGGATCGTTACACATGCCTGGCGTAATTTGGTACGCCACTCCAATTATTGACGACGCGTAATTTTTCAAGAAACTATGGGTTGCAGAAAAGATGTTTAATTTAGACTGAAAAGATGTTTAATTTAGACCTCCCATAAACTGGCATGGTCAGCTAATAAATTGTTTAACTGAGTAACAAACAAGATATCTTGGTCATTATGAGCATAAACCGGCGACGTGTCTTCGATCACTCACCTACATCACCCCTTCTTTCCCATTGATCGTTTTCGTTCTCTGGCTCTGCCTCTGACACGCAATTGGGATGCATCTACAGCAACACATAAACGTAAAGGAACGAGCGAATTTTGACGCTTGCGTTAGCAAGTAGGAAACATGCGCACTACCTCGATGTAGCAACACCTAGGACGTGACGAAGCGCGTTCATCGCTTGTGTTTCGACAACTGTTCTTATTTTCCAACGCCCTCCGTCTCAGCCCCCCCCCCCTTACCCTTCAGCCCTCAGAGAAAATCAACCGACGATACCTTCATCACCCGCATACTGATCTCGAAAAGTGAAGAAAACCCCCGGCTCGCCATCTTCTCTTCTTTTTCCTCGAGTTCTCCTGTTTTGTTGCTCACAACGATCGATTTGATCTCGACGCGGTGGCGTGGTGCCTGTCGTCAACCGACGCAGACGTGCACGTTTGGAAGTTCAACGATAGGGTGTGCTTGTCAGCAGTTTAAGCCAAGGACAAGGAGACGAAGGGAACTTCAGCAGCTTGCATTTCGCCAAAATCAACAAAAAAGCAGTTGCAGCCAAATGGCATCCAGAATTATGCATAGAAAACTCGCGCGAAGACACAAGAGACGATCTCTGAGAAGGAAGCGAGAAGGAAGGGGACCTTATTGACGTCTTTGTTGCTCCGCTTTAGACACGTTTCTACGTCGCTCTTCGTGATCCTTCCACGACACAAGGACGACATATCACATGACAGTGTTGATGGTCTAGACGCCCGAAACGTCTTCTTAACCGCCTTCGTGGCCCTCCGCCTTCAGTCTTCATTATTGGTTCCTGTGGAAAATGTCGAAGTTGATATTCGTTTTAATCGGTCTTGCCTGCTTTCTGTTGAAAGTCAAAGCGCCACCTGCTCCTCAAGTTCTATATCCCGGTGTCTATGGCTGGAACTACGGCGGCTATCAAGTCAACGATCCTGATTGGATCATCGATGCGGCGCCGAGATTGCGAGGAACGGTTTATGTGATCTGCACGGACAGAGGATGCCCATTCCCGTGATTGATGGATTTCTTATTACTCTTGATCTCGATCTCAACAAGCCGTGTATTGTTAGCGGAATAAATTGAGTCTGTTTCACAATGTTTAGAGTTTACTTTAGTTTTCTTGAGAATCCAAGTGTAAAAAAGGCTGCTTGTTGATCCAGTGTCCGTTGTTACGTACGTATGTTTAGATGTGCATGCAATAGTTACGCACCCTCGCCCAGGGATCGCGCATCATACACACGTACATAGTGTTATCACTACTGGCCCGGCATTGATCGGTTTTGCGCTGCGCGTTCCCTCTCGCTGCGCCTCCAAATCGCTTCGAACTAATCCTTTGCCTTTCAGCCGACAATGAACAATGCCCTTGCTTTCTTGCAGGTCTCCATAAAAAGCAGCCAATTTTGACAATCCCTAGACGACTTGTCATAGATATTGCGGAGAAAGTATCATGAATTAATTTTTCGCTTTGTATCGTAACAGTGCAAAGATCGGCTAACAAACAAACGTGAGGAAATGTTGATGGCCATGCGTGCAAAACGTTGTGCGCCTTCACGCCGCCCGTCATTCATTCGAATCAACAGAAGCACAAAACATCGAATATCAATTCCGAGCGGGCTTCGATGGTCCATTGACACATTAGGTCTTGCGTAGCACTTTGTCGGCGCTTTCTGGTCACGAATTTCATGTGGCAGCCTTGAAATAAAGCTTTTCCGATTAGTTATGAGCCACACAGCCACGCGGGTCAGCTTTTTGGATTTCATGGAGGTGTTAGCAAACGAATTCAAATATATTCGTTTCTGCTCCATGTACATAGGGTTGTTATATAGCCCTCTTTTGGCGCTGCAACACCTTGTCGAGTGTCCTCTGCTTATCACTATTTTCTCTCTTTCTGCTTCTATTGATTGCCCTGCTAGCGGCCTGCGTCCATACCCCTCATACTTGCCTTGTAATAGCGTACTTTCAGATCTTCGTAGCTAAGATCAATCGCATAGCTCATGGATAGCTTGCAATTTATGCCGCTGAGAACAACTTTCAAACCTCGACGCCGGCATGGCACGGACGGATTAATTTCCCAATATTTTTTTTGTGAGTTTTTCTTCTCTAAAAAGTTTTACAGATCTGCAGCGGCTCGTTTCGGAGGCTCAACTTTGGTATCCTGGGGGAATGGACACCACCGAAGAAAAACGGAAATCGGAAATGATTCTGTCACGAGAGATTGGAGATGCTTTATGCGGGAGCCAATGCTAGCGCACTTGTAAACCATCACGATTTGGTGCCCGTAAGTGAGCCCCTTAATATCCTCGACCGTTGCGTAAGTGCGTTGTTCCTTGTTAATGGCTTCAAAGTTATCCGTCAACAAGTATTTTTTCCACGCATTCTTTTATCGCGGTCGCGAACTCAACAGCTGGGCTTTTGTTCAGCACTCTTTATCAGAATTAAACACCCTGTGCCCTTCGTCGCGTTGTAGTATATCGTAATTCATGTTAAAACTTTTCATGTTTGAAGATCTCCATATAATTCGAAGGAACGTCATCGTGCAAAAACATCTTGGTCTAATTGTTTACTGCTCTCATCCTCTTCGGTGGTTTTCTGAAATAAATATATGAAGTGCAGACAATGACAGGCATGCTCATTGAGACAGACTCGGCGACATTGTTTGACAGCCGTACTCCATAGAAGACCACTCACATAATAATTATCTACAGTACAATATTTCAACGCAAAATAGTTGGTCAATAGTTGGTCACACTGATGATCACACCAGCCGGCCACACTAAACCTACAAATTCGGCGCATAAGCTTCTTTTACTGACTGCCGGCTATGGACACTCGCGGATGTGTTCAGTGGTGTTTTAGTGTGCTCGGGAATCACAACATCTCATCAAACTCTCATTGCTGTCCGTATACCAAATTTCGCTCTGCGTGTGAGCCGTTTTGACGCCACGACGCGCCGTAGAGAATCTGGTGCTTATCATTCCTCTCTCTCTCTCTCCTGTTCTATCGATCGTGCTGTTTGCGTCCTCTCCTCGTCGCTCTCATGCCGGTCCCCCATAACCGTGAAGTTTCAGATCTTCCTAGTCACGGTCAAACGCAAAGCTCATAGACAGCTTATGCCCAAAAACAAACATTTCGGATGAACGACGATGAAAGAACTATTTTCTAGTAATTGAGTGAGTTGCGTTTCGCTTCTTTTTGAAAAAAAAGATATTTACAGATGGGAAGCAATTGTACTCACATTCAGTAAGCCAAATATGGTTTGATAACAACATGGGCGCCGTCGAGTGAAGTCGGATGTCGGGATGGAGGTGATCGTTGTGTGCAGGAATTATAATCTTGTGTAGGAGTCACAAATAGTACACTTAACATAGCGGCAAGATGTTGTGCCCTTTGTTGTGCTGATATCCAAAACGAGTACCGATTGTACACTATTCAACCGGGTTATTTCATGTTTAGAGAAGCCCATTGTATTCACCGGAACATCGAGTTACAGAAAACGGCTTTTTTTTCTTCAAAATTTCGCTCTTGTTATCTAATTGATCGTGTTCTCCAATAAAAATGCCCGTTTGTTGTTAGCACACTGTTGTCACATCAAACCTTTTCAAAAAAATTAGTCACTCTTGAATGAGCGCCTGATGGCTGTCAGTAGGTGAAACCCGCACTGATTGTAATGGATGGAAGACAACCCCTTTGTCACTAGCCCAGAGAGAGTGCTGTCCAATCGATTGCGTGTGTCTGGTTCGACTCTGCTGTGGACGCGCTTCTCTTCTCTCTCTTTTCCTATTGACTTAGCTCCCCCATTTAAACATTTTTTTGTGGCTTGCAGGTCTCTGTAGATGATGCCGTTCAGCTGTCCATAAAAGAAGCGTCATCTTTCAATTTTTTCCATTGTTACGGAAGAAATTGAAAGAAAATTCAATATTTTAATTGAGGAAGCCGTCATTCTTCACGGGGGCCATGGATGCTCGATGGAGATTTGAAATCAACGACAGAAATCCCAAAACGTTCATGGAGGCACTGAACCTGGTGCGTAGAGTTGCTCTGAGAAGAGAAGCAGGCAATCGAAGGTGAAGAATCAAAAAGGAAGAGCCAATGAAATGGAACAAACTGTGGCCAACCGCAACAGGGACATAGCCGAGCTGAAATCGTCAAGCGGTCAGCACACTTTCCATCGTCAGACCGACGATTCATCCATAAAATGGCCCCCCTCCCGACGAGCTGACACATATCGAACCTTTGGAACAACTGGAAGCCTTTCTAAGGAAGAGGTGGGCGCCATGAACGCGCAACACCCAGAAATGGTACCCGCTACCGACGGCTTGACCAAAAGGACTTCAAATGGTTGCTCTTCTCTTTGCTCACTGAGACGGCTCTTTTCGTCCATGAGAACAATCCCAACAAGGAAGGGCATTTAAGAAAATCGTCACTGCGCTAAGAGATGCAATCATCTCGACACCAGCCTTTACACGCTGCCGCAAAGAAAAGTTGTATTTTGCCCAAGAAGCCCGCACACTCGCCAGAGTAGCCTTACCAAAACGACAAGCGGTCAAGGACGAGGACCCCATCAAGAAGAGTCCACACGCTACACCCTTACCTCATTTTAAGACTGGTGTGTATGTTTGAGTCCATTATGAAAACACTCTGTGCCTCATCCATAATTGTTTCATCACACCACTTTAAGACGTTAGTTGGTGGTTGCGAGGTCGCAACTTTTGCAATGAAAAGGATGTAGCGGGCCGTAGACTGGCATCATTCATCACGCCTTCGCCCGTTTCACAGCCGACTGTCAGGATGGGGGGAGAAGGGACTGGGAGCTGGTTTGCCCCCTCTCTCACTTTCGTGGAAGAAACCATCTGAAGAGGCTTCCAACTGCCCAGTTAAGGATGTGAGAGCGGGCACAGGGCCTTTCATGTGCACTACACCCCAGTTTGTCTGACTACCGCTGTTACTCAAAGAAGAATTAAAAAATCATTAAACTATTATATAAGCCAAAGTCGTCACACGCATTTATGGAGAAGTTATTTTTGTGCGTTTTTCAGCCGGAACTTTTGTCGTGGATGCAATCGCCTTATGTAGTTCTACGGGGAAGTCACTTAGTGCGCATGACGACGCAGCCAGCTAACGAGCACGAAGCTGTGCCCGAAGCTAATGTCGTGCTCGTCAAGCGGGACACATTTATATTTACGACTAGGATGCCCTTTCGGCCTTTCAGTCAGGTTTTGAGGAAGAGCTCGAAAGCATTCCAAATGTTTGGCCTGTTTCTCGCCAGCCTCTCGACGTTCTTCCTAAAAGTATATCACAATTCGTTCGCTTACAACATTTAGTCCTTCGCTCTTCCACATTTTTACTTTGTCGAAAACAGCGGCTCTCCTGACAATGCCATTAAACTTGAAACAACGCTAGATGATTGTCTCAACGAATGCGCTGTAACAGGTCCTTCGAGATAATTTTTGAATTCTAGTTAAACTCGGCGTGTTTCGGAGCAGGTTATACGGATGGAGGCGTTTGCCATTTGAACGTCGTTCGTGAGTTTATTTTTGTTTTTTGCGAGATTGCTACAGAGCAAATCTTTATGAAAAACGTGACCGACAGTGACTATTATTATGTGGATCGAAATCCCGAGTCGACGGAGCAATGCAGCGCGGATATTGTGCCGACGCAGCCATGTGAAAACGATTATCTTTTTGTTGCGCCAACAGCCGCCGACACGCCCGTATCCGAACGCTTTTGTATATCGGTTTGCATTTATTTACAATTAAAAACATTTTTTACTCGCAATGGCAGTGGGTCGGACCCGGATCGTGCAATTATATACGGGGTCTCTGTCAATATTGGAAATCCGATATCATCACAATCGACTCGAAGCGAAAAAGTGGCGACGTAGTTTGTAAGAAAACATGGATAGTAAATTTTTTTTTCGATATTTTCAGCAGCAATGCCAACAATTGTCGCCACCGCTATTGCCGAAGCTAATGCCGAGCAGTCGACCCATTACTGCATCGGCCTCGCTGCCGACGAGACGCCTGAAACGGAGCTCGGCGTGTTTTCAACAACAAACTTTCGCTGGTTAAGTGGTGCATCGTCGAACTTTTCAAGTTTCGCCCCTGGTCAGCCGGCTCAAACACCAGCCGTGAGTTGTTCCCACTACAATAGCGACAAAAAATACAATTTGAGGCTAATTGCGTAACGCTGATGTGCATGCCGGACTGGGAATGCAAATGGCGCAACATACCATGCAGTGATTGGGTATCCAAAAAGTCAACAATATAGACAATTTAGGATGCTGATGGAACACAAGTGTTAGGATTGTGCGAAGGCCTAAAACCACCTAAATTCTTCTACAAAACTTGATAAGAACGCTCGTAGTATGTCAGTAAAACGATCCTTTAGTATAGAGAATATCGTTTATGTTTTGTGACATACTAACGTTTTGACATTGTATCTCGATTTCGAACATCAAGAAACATTTCGGAAAACTGCTTAGCGCATCTTGTAGATCTCGAAACGGACTCTTTAA
>JAQIXL010000607.1:0-27852 GCA_034700245.1 Poikilolaimus oxycercus | reverse complement strand
GTCATTTGTGGACACGGCCGGTCGATGTCACGCGTGACGCGTGACGTGTCACAGGATATTGTATAGGGGAAGGGGATCCATTTCCCTAAATTCGCAACATTCAAATGCGTTTCAGGCCGACTTGTAAAACAAGTAAGCGAGGAGCAGTCCACTTAAGAAGAAAAATGAATCGACAGAGAATTCAGCATTTGTGAAGATATCATTGCCAATGTGCTTCATGATGGTTTGCACTTTCAGAATGTTGTCTACGGCGCAAAACTGAAGAAAAACATTTAAACGCACCAACGGCTGTAGGAATATTCGATAGGACGTGTCCCATGATGACCCAAGTGATCGAAAAGAAACGAATACAATGGATTGAGACGATTTGCCCAGGGCGTTGATCCATGTTGAGGATTTCTGCGCCATTCGTGAACGCTGAGAACGGCATGAGGAGATTCAATCCTGTTGCGTAAACGTCCAAACACGCGTTCACAGACCTGTCAGTGAATGGTGCTCCGTCTTCCTTGTGGAGTAATAGAAGAAGTAGTCGACAACCGTGGCAATCAGCACCACAAAGGCGGTTAGTCCAAGAAAACCACTGAATTTGCAGTGATTTTCTTTCGGCAAAGCAGTCACCTAAAGATCCAGAAAAACGGAGTCTTCTTGATCTCGTTAGGTCGACACATTGCACCGCAGTACGAGAGAAGTACTCCTGAATATGGCGAGAAAATCTCGGCAACGTCCTTCAAATAGTGCTCACAGACAAAGACCAAACGTTATCCGTGCACGTGTCAGGCATGCAGACATTCATGACGCTTGTCGGAATTCCGATGGCACACAAGTTTACCGACGACGCTGAAGTCGTGGCTGGAGTCGTCATGCTCGGAATTGTTGCCGCCCGTGCTGCAGCCCCTCCGCCAAAGCTCGATAGTAGGTCGGGCTGAAAACTGTTGTGCTTTAGAAGAATGTTGAATCCTCCTTCGCATGAGCTTCGTAAATAGCGTTCTTCAAGCACTACCTGGATGACTGTTATATCTAAGAATCGAGATCAAGGCTTGTAAGCTAGTAAGTGATTCACGAAATTCAGCCCGAGTTTTGTTTCAAATTGGCAGGAGACTCAGAAAATCATCTGACATACCACGCCAAGAATGCTCAATGGGGTCGCAACGTAGGCCTCGCAGAACTGCGTTCGATATTTGGGCCGGAATGGCGTCTTCACGTGCATACATTCGCTGAACGAGCCTCTCCAATAAGCTTCATATCGAAGGAGATCGGCGGGAAGTTTGCCGAAGGAGTCAATTTCTAAACGAAAACAATTTACTAAAAAGTGACCTACGGAGTGCTGCAAACCTGAGTTCGTTGAGAATCGAAATGTTACATGATGGAAGACCCAGAGAGCAGGGAAGAAGTTGTTCACCATATTGCTGAAGTGCCACGCTCAGGAAGAGCATATCCTTCAAGCCTCAAAATCTCAGCCCTGTACTTACTTCTTGGCAGGTCTTTGTCACATTGGAGTCTGGACCGAATGAGATGTTTTGAAAGTTCGGAATATTGAAAGGGACCTACAACACATTAAAACTTCGACAATCACATTACACTTTGACCGTCGACAACCATAGCTCGCACAAATAGAGCCAATATCAGCAGCATGTCGCTCAATGCGTGATCCACTGTTCATCCTGCTCTTATAGGTTTTCGATGGGCACCCAAAAGACAAGCGATAAGGTGCAAACGTGTGAAGAACGTGAAAACTTCCGGGCCGAAGAGTGCCCCTTTAGCATGCTTTCGGGAGTGGCTGAAGGAGTGGGGAAGACAGAAGCGTCCGCCACTCCTTTAGAGAGACTTGTCAAAGGTTTGTAACGTTTGGTGAGAGTAAAGATCGAGCTCGACAAACAACATATCTACAAATAAGCGGGTTTTTAATGGGGTCTTTGAGTGATAATTGCTTTGAAAGCAACTGGGGGAAGTAAGTTCATGGTGAAAAGCCATCTTTATGATGCCGCGGCGACACGACTATTGACCATATCGCCGAAGCGGTAGTAAAGCTTGAATGTAATTCGCAAGCAAAGATATACAGTATTTAAACAAATTCGAACATTTTGAACAATCAAAACCATGAGAATTCTTTGCAATAGGCCAATGATTGAAGGAAGCCTACTTTTTCTTCATTATTGGAGGAGTGTGCTTGATCTTTGTGCGGGGGTTGCAGACCTCACAATGGGAGAGCTGAAATTAAGAAACCAACTCCCACCAAAAAAAAGAGAAAAACAGCGATGAAGTCAACACTCACAGGATTTATTTTTACATGACATGAAGACGGGCACAAGCATAGGCTTATGGCAAATTAGGAGACTCGCCCCATAGTGGGCACGTTGCCAGCGGAAAGTTCAACTGATCAAGAGTGTGGAAATTCTAGAAAACAATTTAATCCCGTTTCTCTAACCGTCGTTTTCTTCATTTCGCGAGAAAAGCCTAACGATATAATCAGCTTCATTTTAGCGATTTTTATGCGTCTTAATATCTAAGTTTGCCTTAAATTGAAGAGAGACAGGAATGCATTTCAACTTCGCGAAAAACCCGCGCAAATTTGAACATTATCGTTGTAGGACCCGCTAAGCAAGGCGAAGGCGCTTGACATCCTGGGGCGGGTGCGCAGGTTTCGTGGCGCTACGCTTTTGCTTCCTGCATCTGTCTCCATAATTATCAAAAATTCGCAAAAAATGGAGTATACTGGGAAATTGCCGTTGAAACCATTACATAGTTGTTCCTATCGAAGTTGTTAAGCACAACAAGTGTTTCACCACTACCGTAACGTCTCTCCGGAGGCAATTTACAATTCCAGAAGTCTGTTGATGCTTACTCTCCCATACACCCACACACCTGTTTACGGCTTGTATGTTTCGATCGTGAAGCTGGATGAGGATCAGAGATGAGTGAAGAGTACACTCCAGGTAAAAGATTTCAATCCACGAGTGCGAGATCAACATCGATTCAAAATATTTATCCAAATATGCATCAGCAAAAGAAGCCTGGAGCTGAAGCTGCAGACACACAGCAAGTTCCGCGAGCTGGCCAAATGAGCAAACTAATTTACAATTTTCTCAAACTACAAAGTGCATGGGCTGATTCATTTGAAAAGTGGCGTTGTTTCATCCGCAAGATGCAGAATGTCCGCCATTTGTGTTTCGCGACGTCGGCGATGAGCCAGTGCCTGTAAAGAGTCAACTCTCAAACTAAACTATGCCGTTAACGCTGGAAGAAGAAGCAGGAGCTGAGAAACGCGTAATGACGTTGTCGCGTCATCCAGTTGTCGCGAAAGTGCAACATGCTGGTGCAGGGTTGCAGCATATTGAGATTGAGCTTCTCGAACGTGGTACTTGCCCAACGGTGTCATCGCCGCAAACTCTACAAAGCAATCCAATTTTCTTCGATAAGTCTTCGGCATGCCGTCAGCAAAAACGATTACGGCTGTTAAAAGACATCTCTCGATCTCGTCGATCCTTAGCTCTCGTAAACTAGCCACAACAGTGTCCATCAACTGTGCCGTGTCGCCTTGCTAACAATAAGCGTCAACTCGGACTGTTGGCAAACATCTCTTACGTCTTGCCAGCACTGTAACTTGGGGTCACGCGGAAAATACGTTCCATTCCTCTTTGCAAATTGCAACCAAAAACGCAAACCATAATGCTTGCCATTAGCCTGATCACCACAGACAAGGCACGTAAACGAGATGCGGCCTAGCATTCAGAAACAGGGCGCGAATATGACGATCATGAAGGAAACGTCACCTCCGGCACGAAAAAAAAACGGTGAGAAAGAAGGTTGCTCTAGAGGCCCGGCGAGATCAACTGGCCAAGAGAGGGAGAAAAAACGGGAGAAACGAGAGAAGCGCTTACGTGTCATGTTTTGCAAACGTCTCGTTTCGCAAAAAAAGAAGAATCCATCGTGAAGTTAGATCTACATCTGATTGTGAGCGAGGTATTATCGAAAGTCTCCATGGAGTATCGGAAATCAATCTGTCAAAAGTCTCGTTTGTGGACTTGTAGACAGCTTCATTCTTCGTCGCCCTAGCAAACATTGCAACATTCTCTTTGATTCTTAACGACTGTGTGGCTTCTAACCTCGTTAAACGATATTTGGATTTGCATTGAATGGTCTCAGCTTTGTCTGACGGCAGCGCTGCACATCTTCGTTTCGGTAGATGTTGTTTCGTGATATATCAAACGCATGCTTAAGTCAACGTTTCCTTCTTCTGGCTCTTCTTTCGTGGGACAACACTTTTTTGTGGTATCGCCCCTCTTGTCTAAAAGACTTTCCAAGATCCAGTTTGAGCTTCTTTGCAGTTTCATTAAAATTCGCTGAGCTTTGCGATGCGGTTTTTCGGGACTTTTGTAAGTTCGTTCGGAGAAAAAACGAGCAACAGCTTTATCGTAAAAAAACCACCCAAACTAGCTTCACCAAGAGAACCGCCAGTTCGACGAAAGAGATCGCCGATATACCAAGAAGTAAGCCTAACATGCCGCCCAAGTAAGAGACAAATTTAGACATCTGAAGACTCTTCCAATTTCTTTAATCCTACATCCATTGCCGGGCGCTCCGTTAAGCTATAGGTAGCAAGCTTTGGAAGAAAAACTGTAACTAGGCTGCTCATGTCGCCCACATTTATAGCCTGCTTATTCTTTGTCAGCGAGAGCTGTTCGTAAGCGATCATGAAAGATGCCTGGCAATCACATCTCAAACAATTGAATCTCTCACATTTCTCGCAAAGCCGGCCTCCGAGCGCTCAATTGTGTAAGCTGTGTCGATGCACGGCGTAGGGCATTTGCAATTTGGCCAGCGCGATGGATCACCAAATTTGGAGAGTGTCTCATCAATGCAGTATTCTGGCTGTTTCCCTTTTTTAAAATCACTTACTCTCGCGGAGTTGACAAACTTTCACATTTAGTTTCGCAAAATGATGTCTGGGATCCACGCATCCACAAACATCAAGAAGCTTGTCTTGAAGACAAGCACTGTAGCATCCCTTAAAGGCATTCAACTTCCAATTAACACCGGAAGCCTTACGTCTGTTGTGTAGCGATCGCCAGAGTAATAAGAACGGACCTCTGAAGGTTGCCTTATGCAGGTTCCGTAGACGCCTCCGAGACGATTGAAATTAATCTGAAAAGCTACCGTTTAATATGCAAAATGACAGCATACGGGGTTGGCTTGTGCGACGAAATTTCGACCGGAAGAGGCCTTGTAACGAACGGACTCGGAGTAGATCGGCTCTTTCATCGTGTGAATCGAAACGAGAATCGCGGAACTTGTGATCCACGGCAAATACTCATTCTGGTTCAAGCGCAACATTGCTTGGAATCCTCCTCGCTCTCCCGGAAGCCTTGCGAGAAATTTGACAGAACTGTTTGCGTGATTAAACGTGAAGCAGTTTCCCAACGAAGGATCATTCCAACGAACAAAATCGCTGAAAAGCTTATCTCGTGTGAACTGCTTACCGGGTGGTCAAACTCTTTCCCTCATATGCTGCCCACGAAAACATATCCTCATACGTCCAACTCATATTCAGGCGTGTGTCCTCGTCAACCAAGGACACAACGAATGGCGTTAGAACTTGAGGAAGAGTTGGATTAACAGCGAGCTCTTCGTATAGCTGAAAAAAGGTCATTGCAAAGAGAATATTTACTTCTTCCACATTCGTTTCATTGCCGGCAAGCTGCACAAGAAGCTCGTAAATTTGGATCGCTGAAACACTTCTTCAAGTGTATTGTTCTACTCAATTCGCAGTGTTCGCCTGTGTATCCGGCGGAGCATATACATTGTGCCGTCGTATCAAGTCCTTGACCACTTACAACGCACGTTCCATTGTTGCTGCATGGATTTGCCCAGCATGCATTAAAAGCTGCGATAGCATATGTTTCAATCGAAAAAACGCACTTTCGCAGTTCGTTCCAGTGTAGATATTCAAGCATTGACAAGAGAAGGGTGATCCCTCAAAGCATTGTCCACCGTGTTGGCATGGAGAACTTGCACAAGCAAGTCCGCCTAAATGCTCAAGTGTTTAAAAACACGCCGACGCTACTCACAAACATAACTATCTTCGGTGAATGAGCAAATGCCGCTTGAACATGGCGACGAGTCGCACGGTTCGATCTCTAAATGCTGTTTCTTTAACATCAATGGTCAAATTCGCACCGCAATCCGCACCCGAAAATGGTGTCTGGCACACGCATTCGTAGGAGTTCAATGCTTCAATACAAACACCTCGCCCAGTGCTTGCTCCGCATAAGTTGGCATTACAATGTGCAGGAAGATCTAAAAGGACAGAGACTTGAACAAAACCACGCTCTTGCAATGCGGCTCGTAGTAGAACGCGTAACCAGCATCAAGCTGACCGGCGGCGCATGGCGTGCATCCATAGTATGTTACTGATACTGACGAGTTTCGTCCACAGAGCTGCGAACAGTTTCCGGGACAAGCGCAGTTGCAGTCCGCGTCATCGATTTCAGTCTTGAAAAAATAGTCGCCCCTGGAGATGTAGCAGTATTCTCCGGTAACAACTGTGAATAAACTTCTGTAATTTGCGTCAAGGGCTACCGAAATAATCGTAATAATCGTTGAAATACTGTCGCAGTATCTCCGCGCACAAATCTATGGTATGGGGTATTAAATGGAGGGCTGCACCCTGGTAGGCCGAGAGCGCAATTTCGAAGTCAATGTGAACGCATGACGACACCGGCACGGGCTCATTCCCTAGGTTTCAAGCGCATGTGCAGTTCCTGGTAATAGCTTACACAAAACATTCGACTGATTGCAAAATCGACCAACAAGTCCAGAGTTGCAGTTGCAGCGATAACTGGCACCATCGAAGAGGGGCTCACAAGTAGTATAGCATGGATAATAATTCGAGCAAGGCTCGTAGCAGGGATTAGGGTTACACGGATCGGGATCTGAAAAGGTACCGGTAGTTTGAGATAATGCAATAGTTTTCCGCGGCGAATCTAAGAAAACATACACTGGCAGTTCGAACCGAAAAATCCAGCTTCACAACTACAGTGAGAATTTCCTGCAGCATCGATAGAGCACGTGCCGCCATTCTGACATGTTGAGGGGCTGCATGGGATCAAGGCTGAATTCATCCATTTCGTACGGAAAACAGTCACGCTTACAAGTTTGGCAATCAGGCCCAGTCCAACCCGGTGCGCACGGGCATTGATAGAAACCGACTTGATTCTCGCAGACGGTGTTAGGAGAAGTGCACGGATTCGAAGCACAGTTGTCAGCCAATATTTCACACAAAAGACCAGACGTGCCAATCGGGCATGTGCAATTCGAGCATGTTTGCGCGTCGATTCGATTGACAATCTCACAGTTTCCTGCAACCTCGCAATCATTTTCGGCCAAATTGGAAAGGTTCTTAAGATAAGTACTAACCCCAGTTCTCGCATCCGAAATTTGCTGGCGGCGACGAGCTCGCCACTGGATTAGAGTGAAATTGCAAAAACGCAGCGTTGAAAAGAAGAAGGAAAGCAGGTTTCAATCGACGCTTCATGGTCAGGACAAGGACGGCTGGTAGACCGTTGTTCAGAGAACAAAGGGTGAGTAAATGTTCCACCCCTAAACGCTTTTGTGTGGCCTTCGCTCCTCCTTTCTTCAGTGCAAAAGACCGAAGCTTGAAGATTTGAAATTCTGAGCGGCCTTCAAAGAATGTTCAAGAAGGATTCCTATTCTTCTGTAGGCGGCAGAGAAGGCGAACTTGAAGTGTGACGATCAAATGCAGCATTTTGGAGGTAACTAAAACGTCGATGCCGTTCCTCCGCATTGCCAAGCCAAGCTCTATTCTAGCCCGAACAACGGCAATCAATAAAGCGTATACCACGATGATCTCTCATCTCAAATCATTGAAAGTGATCTAAGTCGCTCGAGATCAAGTCTGTTAGTCGGTAGTTCATTTCTGATCACTGCCGTGTGATCTTTGTGTCTCCATTTTCTCCGTTCTTGAGACGCCTGATTCAGCAACCACAACGACGGCACTTTCTTCGATATCGAGAAAATGAATCAACATTTCATCTCTCGTGACGCGTCGTTGGGCGATGGAGTGCAGATACACTCAACAATGTTGAACAAAGCACCCATTCAGCTTTGTGCCTGCCCAACGTCGAAGCTACAAGATACGCGTCCGTTCGGGCACAAATCTGGGAGCATCCTGGTAACGACTGAAAAATTCCTGCCGCACGTGCCTGACAATGCGTTATTCATGCATCGTATAAATAACAACAATAGGCCTCATTGGCAGCCGACTTCCACCTTCGTTGTGCACTGACGCAAGAGGGCACATGGAAAAAATTTCTTGGGAAAACTGCGAACGAGATGGATTTTCAAAAGCTGGCATTTTGACTTTGTTAACAATGAAACGAGAAAATTTATCGAAGCCCATTGATTTCAATCATCCCAAGCGGGTGCTGGACGGAGTAAGTAGAAGAAACGCGAGAAAGAAGAGTGGGCACATACCGAGGAGAACAACACATGTCTGCAAGCGTATATTGCAAGCGTCCTTCTTAGGCCGAAATACTGACTTACCAACGCGCATGCCTTGGCACTGCGAGGAATATCTCGGTCATCGAAATGCAAAAGAGATGATGTGCTGCTTGCAGAATCCCTCAACGCAATATCCCCAACTTTCATGACCGCTAAATACAGCCGAAAAATCTGCAACAATTATTGGAAACGGTCGCACAAGGGCATATCTCAACTTCACAAACGAAAAGCGAAGTCACGCTTCTCTGCCAAGTGAAGATGGACAACACTAAGCTAGCGAGAACTCTAATGGTCGCTGAGTCCGGAAGCGGGTGCCAATTGCCTGGAAGACGATGGCACGCTAGACCGAGAGTTCGTATGATCGAATTGCGTTCGTCAGATAAAATTGCCCTCGTGCGCCTCTTTCACACATCCTTACACGTGGATGAAGCAATATTATGTTCTCCACATGCTCTGGCATTAACTGGTCGAAATTGCAGAGAAAAGCAATGCTTGAAGAGAGTTCAGATGTTCAAATTAAGACACCTCTAAAACTAATCGTTGCTTTATCAAAGGCTCAAAAAGGCTTTGATTCTTGTTTTCACATTGAAGATGATTATGAGCAACTTGGCGTCAATGCGTTAGCAGACCTATGAAAGGGCAGCCTAAGGAACGAACCCCGGTCCGGTTCTTGGACAGTCTCTGGATGTCAGCATATTGTTGGTCGGCCCAAATCAGTCCTTTTCCAGGTCTCACTAGTCGGAAGCTATTGAATTGCTTGCCTTTTAAAAGAATGGCATCCTGCCGAAGCAATTCACCTTTTCGATCAGATTTCTAGCACGTGCACCTGATCTATGGCGTTATTCTTGGCAACATGGTTCTACATACTTGGCATTGATGAAAAACATAAACAGCGCAATTGAGTTTTGATTTTCGCGCAAAATTTCTCTTATCAGCGAAAATGCGAAAATCGAAAAGCGGAGAAAATTAATGTTGTTAAGGCGTGAGTTTCTAATTTCGCTTGCTTGCTACACGTGGTCTGTCGACACTGGCATGGCCCTTGACTACCAGGCGATGTTTGCCGGGTGTTGAATTGCCGTATTCGTGCGAAAGTGTATGTGCCCTTCTTATTGCCTTATTCGAGGCAATGTTTTCATGTTTGCTTATTCTTTACACGATTATTTGCGCTCAAGTATTTCCAACTGCGTCTTCTCAAAATGCGTAGGTTTGATAGCAGATAAATCTAACATATCATCCTCTTAGTGTGGTTGATGCCTCATCTGAACTCACTGTCGAATGGATCGATACTGAAGCTGCGGAAAACAATGCCGCAACGCTTCTAAACGAAATGGCTGGTTACTTTGTTGAACCAAGATTTGTGCAGTATGAAAACCTGACGAGCTTGTTGCTTGGCGTCTACCTTAGTGCTGGAATTCTCATCGCACTAGGGCTCTTCGTCCTCGCCTTTAGAGAACCGACCAGACCGCACATTATACTGCATTTTCTACGGGCATAATATCAGTATAAACGCATGGTTTCGTTTTGTCACTGGCAGCCGTTTTATGATCTGTGTGCAGTATCAAGCGACATGTTTCCAAGGATACAACGAATAAGGAACTAATGCTTTGAAAAAGAGCACGTGGATTGCGATACTTGCATTAACTCGTTGCAAAATGAACACCGTCTCAAACGCTCATCAACCGTCACAGCACGTGGTTAGCCAGTCTTGGTTTTGTTCGACGTCGCTTTGTCACCGCGAGCGGATTTTTCCTCCTCCATCAAGGCGAGACGTCTTTGAAGTTGATTCTTTCGTCGCGCTTCGGTCGCTGACAGAGGACCCAAATCGCCCGTCTTGCGGTATCTGGAAGGGGAATTGATTTGACATCAAGTTTAAAGTGAAACGGCACTGTTTTAGGGCGCGCAGCAAGCTAGAAACACCTGCAACACTTCGACGAATAGCACAATGTGCAGGAAGTGTTGCGAGGATTGCAAAAAACTAAATTTTGATTTTCACGCTTGCAGTACTTCAAGAAACACCAAAGTTGCCAACCTGTGAACGATCTTGGAGACACATCCATGCGATACACCGAGCGATCTAGCAATAAATTTCACCCTCATTCCGCTGTAAAAACAGTCGATTATTAGCTTCCGAGCGTCCAAATCCAACGGCTGGCCGGGGACAAACTGTCGCCCGAATATATTTGTCATCCTTGCTGCAAACGCCAGCCTGTAACAGATGTCGCAGAGCCCACCTGTTCTCTTCCGTAGGCGTCGATCTAGCTTCTTAGCATTCCTTTTCGGCCCGCTATGTGGCAAATCCAGCCTCGAAGTGTTAGTCGTCGACTCTCTAAGGCTCCTTGAATCATCCAGTTTGTAGAGAGCCCATGCTTTAATAATCAGAACTAACGATCGGAGCCAGCGTTCAAAATCCCTCTCGAGCGTTTCTGGACTTGAAGTGTCTATCACACAAGCACACGTATGAGTTTCATTGCAGCGTTGAGAAACTTCGCTATCCGCAGGCATGCCGTATCACAGCTTTCCACGCGGTTTCGCAAATCTGTATGACGTTACACACGATTAGAAATTGAAATGATCTTCTGATGGTTGGGCGGTCTTGAATCGTTTCTCATTTATGGGGCTTTTTTCCTAATCATATAAGATTGGTTAGCGCGCTGCAGATTGCAAAGCTCCTCAAGAACAGCAAACGAATGAGTGGGACTGGCGCGAAGTTTCAAGTGGAAAAGAGGGAAAGAGAGCGGAGTGGACAATTGACTGCAAGATCCCAGGCGCACGATCCTCACCCTCGCCCGATGCGACAAGACTTCGTTCTACACACAACCGCACACCTTGAATCGCCGCTAAGCACAGAAGCAACAGAGAGAGACGGGCGCACTACACGCGCGGAACAGGCCGAGTGTGCCGCGCCCTCTCCCATGTGGGATGAACTAGCGACCTTGTGCGAGTCGTCTGCTGGATGTTTGATAATTTGCAGCGTGCCGGGATGGTTGGCTTGCGATCCCGTACTCGTGTTGTCACGCCCTCGTTTCGTGTCTTCACGCCTGTTCTCGATAGTGAGAGCACTTCTTCCGTGGAAATGCCAGTCTGCTCGCCGGACGTCAATGAAGACGATGCCGAAGTGTGTCTGGTCTGTGGTGATTTTGCATACGGCTTTCACTACGGTACGTTGGCATTCCTTTACCTTTACTAATTGTCAGACGTGATGGCCTGCAACAGCTGCAAGGCATTCTTTCGTCGAAGCGTATGCATGAAACGCCAATACAAGTGCCCCAATGGTGGTCATTGCCCCGTTGAAAAAGGTCGGGCGAAGGGATCTTTCCGGTATTTTTGCTTCTTCAGAATGGCGAAGAATCTGTCGAATGTGTCGGCTGCAGAAATGTTTTGCAATTGGGATGAACCCCGATGGTAATGTTTTGTCCTTTTCGCGCATTAATGGTTCAGCAGTGCGAGGCGAGCGACAGAAGCGAGCTACGAATATACGAAAGACGGGCGTGGAGAGTAGAAAGACAAGCAGTGTGGAGGTGCAAACGGAAACGCATGTACTCGAGCAAGCTATGTGCTCGGAACATAGCCAGTATTTGCAGCTGCACCTACAAGACCGGATCATTTCAGGCTTCTTCTACGCTTGCGAATGTTCCAGCACAGCGCCCTGACACGGAATGATTCTAAGGAACGAAAAATCAATGCAAAATCGACCATCCAATTCACCGCAGCTTTTCTATGTCCCGATCTCGTGTCTTCGCGAACTCCAGTTTGTTTCATCAAGTTCAAAATTTGTCTTGTTATTGCAGATATGTCCAACAGCTCAGCGAATCGCCAGCGTGCGCGACATTGTTGACGACTGGCGACGATGCTTCGTTTTCTTTATTGACTGGCTTCGTGGACTAGCACAGGCAGTCGGCTTAGACATCACTGATCAGGCATGCTTTCCTTCGAATGAAATCGTAAGCAGATGACCATCGCTAGGAATCGCTTCAAGTCGTTTCATTTGTGGATTTGCTGTAACTGGACGGTAGCGGCTAACTGCAACGGCATTTGCTACTGCAACGGTGCATTTTTGCCAGCAAATTCGAAAATCGCATGCACTTTGCGCACGTGTCCAACGGTCTGTTTTCGCACTACGAAGAGTTACCATATTTCGCAGCTTCTTCCTGAAACTCTTCTGAGACGAATCAAGGATCTTAAAATCGACGAAGATGAGCATTGTCTGACCAGTGCACTAATTGCATTTTCTGAAGGTTTGCTTTCACAACAATCGCTAACTAATTGGCGCTAGATCAACTAGAACTGACTAACGGTGGTCAGAATCGCCTGCGTACAACAACACTTTCACTCCTTTGCGCCTTGCATCAGCATATTCGAGTGAACGAACAGCTCGACGAAACGACATCAGCTCTGCGCATCGCTCAAATTCTGCTCTTAATTGCTGACATCGAGGTTTTTCACTCAATACTCGACACCTTCATTTTCAGGCACTAGCATATGGCGACGGCGGTGATTACCAATTGCCGGAAGTACTTTGTGTTGCCGACCCGCTCGTGATGTATTGTAATATCTGCAATAAAGCAACTGCGTTTAAGCTTTCAATCTTTATTAACTCAGCAGACAGCAAGAATTATCACCATTGCTCGAAGATCAGAAGAAAAGAAAGATCGCCTGATGAATGAACGAATAAATCTTTTCAAGAAAGAAGGAGAAAAAGTCATGATGCAGACGAGAATCATCGGCGCACTGATTTCTGTTCGTTCGACTCTTACCACGTGGATGTTTTTTTTCCTTGAATTTTGGCAATTTTTTAGAGAACAAGGTGATGAAAGTGATGTGAATCCAATGACAAAAAGATCAACGTCAGCAGTCAGATATTCCGCCAGAATCCACGCTGTTTTGTAGCCTACACATTTGGAAGGAGGCAACAGTTCGGAGGTGAAGTGTTCTGCTGCACTGTAACGGCCGTTGAGTTGGTCACCATCGAGCTAGCAGTATCAGCAAACACGATGAATCGTTGAATGCTGAGCAAAACCATGAAGAAATTTCTCGCGAAGAGAATAGGCCTTCTTCGGGGAAAATGTTAATCACGAGATTGCTGTTCCCTTTTTCAGAACACAGACGCTACAGCTGTTTATGTAACCATCGTGTTCGACACAGTTTCCTCTCGTCAAAGGTTTCATACTCTTTACCGAATCGCTTTCTTCGGGAAAAAAGTCGCTATACGCACAGTAGCAGTTTTGCGATGATGCTACAACATGTTTTGTAGTGGGCCTCGATTGAAACTTTCCTGGAGCATGAGAAGGTTGGAGACCAACAACGGCATCAGGGAAAAGGGTAAGGACGATGCCAATTTAAGTGTGGCATGTAGGTGACCCGAAAAGCTAAGTGCACAAAGCCCAGCCCTATTTCTATTTGCAAGAAGAACTATCTGAAAAGAATGCTTGAAATCGTCCCACTTAAAGCAGGTGTAAATTATCTGGACCACAAGATGATCTCTAAGACTACGCGCGGTCCAGGAAGCCTTCGTGAGGTCAGAGGTGGAAAGGGCCGCGTGAGGGACAACACGCGCGCAAGTCCAAAGTCCACCGTGGCGGAACAATCGTTTCGGGGTGTAAGAGCTCGCTCATTCGTCGAGTTAGCGGGCCAGAAAACAGGCTGGTTGCCTGTTTAGTCTCAGTAGGACATATTCCTTCGCACGTTTTCCAGTGCGTTGGCGAGGCAAATTTAATTTCGCTTATTACTTTTGTAGGTCGCGTCAGGAAAAACCGTTTCGAAATCAATGTTTCCGAATGAGTTCCTCACTAAAAGAGAATTTTTGCTCTCATCTTTTGAGGATTTTATGACTGGCGGCAAGGAGAACACAGTTCTTAAGCCGCGCATTGAACTTATGATCTTCTCCTCCCCCGACTCACAGCGACTCAGGGCAGTTCGAGAGAAAGGCCCACATTCTCACGGCGCGTTCGCCTTGATTTCCTGTCGTTTTGGCGTTCGTTTTCAAATCTTTTTAGATGCAAATAACGGCTGGGCAACAGGCCATGCGTGCATCCTCTAGAACTCGTAAGTCGTTCGTCTGCGAGATATGCAAAGATCGGGCGCTCGGTAAACACTACGGTGGGTGATTTTGAGTTACCACCATATGTCCAAATGCTTAGGAGTCTGGTCGTGCAACGGTTGCAAATCCTTCTTCCGTCGTAGCATTTGGCAGAAGCGCGAATATTCATGCAGGCATAATGACTCATGCGACATTGCCAAAGGTTTTCAGAAAGGTTTTCTCATCTTTGTTTCGCTTTCAGACATTCGCAATATGTGTCGTCGATGCCGCCTTTTCAAATGCTTAAAAGTTGGGATGGACCCGCGAGGTAGGTTATTCAAGAACCTGATCTTCCATCTCTGATTCGTAGCGGTGCGCGGAGAGCGCGAGCCGCGCACAACGATCAAGAACGCGCGCGTCGCATTAGTGCATGCGGGCGTTCAGACAGAACCAGTTCGAGAGAAGTCGCCCGTCTTCGAGCATGACTGCTTCAGGTAAGCGTCACAACAGTCGCTTAATTTTGGCACTAAGGCTATCACAACAGCTGTTGAACCTGGATAGGACGGTTCGAGCGTATTGTGAAGAGACAGGAAATACGCAGCTTACCGAAGACATCTCAGTCGACTTCGAAAGCGCCTTTCTTAATCCCGTGAAGCTAGCACCACGCCTTAAAGTGTGTTGTCACTTTCCATTCATTCTTCAGATTCGAGCGATAGGCAAGAAGATCGCTGCAATCGGTGATGTTCAATTTGACTGGCGTCGATGCTTTGTCCTATATGCCGATTGGCTTCACGCAATGCCGGATTTCAGCAGTCTCGAATACTGTGATCAGGTCTATTGAATGCAATGCAATAACTCATTCTCAGATTATACTAGCCAAGGCTCGCTTTCGCGTTTTTCAGTGGTGGCTGTCTGCTTGCTGGACGGCGAAGGCTGGCTGCGACGGGGTTTGCCTGACCAATGGAACATATTTTCCGCGAGATGCAGACCTGCAGTGTCTCAAAGATGTGTGTGAGCTCGAGTCCATGAATGCACGAAGATCTTTAGCAAGGCTGCACGAAACTTATGATGGAATCTGTGGTTTCACCTGCGCTAGACATGATTCTTGACGAAACGGAGCGTTGCCTCATAACCGCTATTCTTGTCTTCTCTGGAGGTTAGTCGATTTAGTAAATTAATGATCTTGTTTCAGAAATTCCAGCTGTATCGAAAAACGGCAGGAATACGTTAGGGCGACTCAGTACGCGATACTTGCACGCGCTCCATCATCATATCGTTACAACTAAGCAAATTGACGAAGTTCAGTGTGCCCTGCGTGTTTCACGTATCGTCTTCATAATCGCCGCTCTTACGGTTTGTAACTACCTCATGACTTGAACTCGTGTTGCTTCCTGCAGAAGCTTTCCAATTTCGGGCATCTCGATAGTTTACTTCAGGACACCTCATAGAACACGAAGACATATCTTAACAACGTGTCATTATCAAAAAGACGCATTTAATTTTCACTCTCACTATCTGTGCATTAATTGCTTGACGAAACCGTGACCTTATTTTTTTTGGATAAAACACATCTTTTGATCTTTTCGTCTCGCATTCTATCGTCTTCAAGGAATGGTGACAAGAGCGTTTGGTCTTGCGGTCTTCTTGCAATTCTGCTGAGCATCCTGTGCTTTTTCCTGTCTATGACTCGACGCTGCCTCATTTGCCTCAGCCTCATGTGTGCTGAGTGGTCTCCTTCTCTTCATTTTCACATAAGCCGATCAGGCGCATAGAGTGGATGAAGGATCTTTCAGCGCCGCACCACATGCCTTTTGCAGCAATTTGTTTGGACTCTTCGTCTTTCTCACTCGATTGCATGCTGAGAAGCAGCGCTGTGGGTGGGCCCCAAAGCTGAGAACGGCATCACTCAGGGAGTTTCCACAGCTCTGTGTGAAGCACGTCGTCTGCTGTCCTGACAAGGGGATGCTTCCAGTATCCGTCGAACAAATAGTTAACATGAACTCGCGCGAACTGCATCGGGCTGTCTTCTTTACGAATCTCAACGATGAGCAAAAGAGAATGCTCTATCGAATAAGGCGACAAGGTTTTCCCAGTTGTATTTGAGAATCTTTGAAGTTGAAGCTTCTTGCCTTATCTTTCATCATCGTCGATCAGCTGAGGAACGAGACTGAAGAGAGATCGAAAGGATACGCGTCTTACATTACAGTATAGAAGCTTATGGCGATTTATTCAATTGTCTTTTTTCACGTAAACAATTTAGAACATAGTTTATGACAGTTTCGCGTAAAGGTTCACGATGTGGGATTGAGGAGAACAAAATCACTCATTCCCCACTTCTAGACATGAAATGGCGAGGTTCAAGGAAAAGCCGGCAAGGGATCAAGTGTTCAATCGTTCGAGCCGATACCAAGATACGAAGACTCGAGATATCTGTCAGTGTATCCTTCAGACCAAGAAAGCGGCAAAAAAGTCACTGCCATTAGAGAAGCGTTCAGTATCGCCTTCCCGGTGAGAAAAGACTGAAAAACGAATACTCATTTGTGTACTAGTTCAATGATCTGGCACACCACAGGTTCCTTACAAACGTGATTGAATTTCACGTGTGTCACTCGGATTTTGAGTGATGCTCTATTACTAGCACAGCGCCAACAGCAACTGTCACAGATGATTGCACTTTCATTATAATTATTTGATCCACCCGGAAACTCGAAACCTCTTGCAGTCCAAAGAAAATAAATACAGCATAAAGTTAAAATAAATATTTAGTTATTTTTTGAGACAACTATCTGCGAAGTGTTCACTCCAACTTCACAAAAATTCGAACTCAGACAGAGAATATCCGGAAGTTGTTGAGCTTGCGAGCCGCAGTCGACCAGCTTCTGAAAGCCAAAAATCTTAAGTTCCGATAACGTCAAATGACCTCTATTTCCAAAAGCACAAACAGCATGCTTGCTATTCTTTGAGTTGTTGCTGCTTCATTTAGTCCTAGGAGCTCCGAGACGTGGTGATGGAGGGCACGCAGCAGACGCGACTTCGCTATGCTGAGACGACTCCGAGCGTCTGTCGAAAGCATTGGCTGGTCTGAATCTCAACAATCGTAAGAGCAAATTTATCACGGCACCATCAAAGAAGAGAAACAGCGCCGTCAGAAGACAGCGCTCCGCCTCATCGAGTTTCAAATCGCGAAGTGGCCGTGTTATGGTTTCCATCATGATTGACGTGCGACCATTCTATAGACTTTTTCAAGCCGATGGTGTGATAACTTACATCAGGCACACATTGCTGATTGTGATCTCGAGGAAAGTAAGTGCCATTGGAATAACAAATGCCGTCGCAGTCCGTATCCACGGTCCAATTTGCACACAACCACCAATGAAAGATTGCAAAACGATTCCGCGCGAGCATCATCTGTGAGTGGACAAAAGTCTATGCGTTACAATTACCTGGTCCTCGACTTCAATGTTGTCCAATTCGACTAAACCATGGAGCCAGTCCACGTACAAGACGAAACACCGACGCCAGTCGCCGATGATGTCAGCAACCTTTGCAACGGTTTCCGTCGACGGATGAATCTACAATCGATGGATATCGTTTCCGGCGACTTACAAGCGTGCGTGGCGATACCAATCCTGGACGCAGAAACGCGTCGCGAAAACTAATGCACATTTTGTCAGTTGGTTGAACTCCAAATGGTGTAGTGCATGTTCGAACTCTTCTGTCCAGTCTTATGAGACGCTCAGCCATTCTTTAACAAAAATGATTTGCACATGAAATGCGTACCTAATATGCTCCAAACTATCTTCGAGGCTTCCGCTTAAAGTTTCCGTCTGTACGCCTACGTCGATAGCTTTGATACACTTCGATGAGCCTCTTTGTGAACTTCTCGCGATCTTTTTTCCACGCTCACCTTGCACAGCTGAGATTTGATTCTCAAGGTTTTCTGAACGTTCGCTCACCTCGGGGGTTCATTCCAATTGTGTAACACTTTTTCAATCGACATGAACGACATACGCGCCGAATTTCTGAAACGATAATTTTGTCAACCGATCGCTTCGGCAGAATTTTTATGAGCTTGAAGGCTTGCAACGAACCTTTGTCAACAGGACAGCAGCCGTTAAAGGGGCAGCTATATTGTCGATTGGACCAGACACTGCGACGGAAGAAAGCTTTGCAGCCATGACAGCTTCGCACGCCTAAAAGAAATGAGCCGATCGGTTTGCCTGCCGTAGTGTTTTCCAAGCGCCCGATCGGCGCAGATGAGACAAGCTTCGTCTGACGCGTAGTCTTCACTCGCCAAAGTCGGACTAAGCGAAGGGACGGCATCGTACTCAGCCGTCAACAATGGCTTGACCACTTGATCAGATGAGGGCGAGAGTGAGCGAATGAGCGGCGCCAACGCGCAGGTCATCGCGCGATTCGACTGCCAGTCTCGCTAGCACGGCGGCCAGGGAAGAGGCGTCTCGCGTTTGAGATCATAAGATCAACGTGTGCCGCTGGCTGCCTTGAGAGCTCTGTTAAGTCCTCCTATTTTCATCGATTGGTAGCGGTTGCCGCGGACATGTATCAATCTTGAAAACGTCCACACGCATCAAAACCATCAACTTGCGTGGGGTCATTCATTAACTTCTGGAACATTTTTCCATACCTGTAATGCGCAGTTTGTAGTTAATTTGCGACATGTCATCGTCGCCACGCAGCACAGTTGAACATTTGAAGTACATCGCCGTTTTATGCGTCTATGTCGCATCGAACGAAAATCAAAAGATTTCTCGCCATCGTCATTTTAATCGGTGTATTTGTTATTCTTCTTCTTTTTCTGAGCATCCATCTGAAGTTTGTAATTTGGTTTTTCATGCAAAGTCGACTGAAATTGGACCCCATTTGTCCCGTATGACTAATTCGTCACACGCTCCTGCAACTGCAGCCGTTAATCTGAACATTTGGTCAGGTATCCAATGTCACACGAGGGATTTCCGGCTTCACGATTTCATTCATTTCATTTCTGCTGCTTCTCTCTTACTTATTCCCGGAGACTAAAAATAAACATTCATGCGCAGTTGTCTTCCGCGACATTAGGTATGCATTTCGAATAAGGGAGACAACTTTATAATCCTAGTGGAACATGCTTTAAACTTGTGCCTGATGTCCGGATGCCTTTGTGGAGGAGCATTTGCAGGTTATTAGAGAGTTGAAAGGAACATTCGATCCGTTCCTCTTCAACCTCTCAAGTATGCATTTTGCTTCATCTTTCAACACTATTTCTCTTTCTAGGCAGCCGGAAGAGAAGCAGCGGAACGACTCCATCAATCACCCAAAGGGCAATCATCACAATATGCAGAGAATGGAAGATGAAGAAAAGCTCATAATCAGCTTGGGTTTTAACGAATCAGATTTCTCACTAATCTGTGAGAAATGTCGTATTTCTGTCAGGGAGCCACTGGCGATCAAAGTAGAAAGGACAATGATAGAAAAAAGGTCGCACAAAAATACCAGCACTTCATAATTTGAACAGTTGATTTTGCTCATATCGTCAAGAGCCTTTCTGCAAGCTGAGTCATCTGATTTCGGATGGGGACGATTCAGAAAGACTTAAAATAGCACGCAAAAACGTAAAAAGGGCGTATTTTCGCCGCAACGAATGGGCTCGTTATGACAAGAAGCTTCAAAGCGACGGGATATCGTGAATCATAGTAACTACCACGGTGTACTATCGTTTCAATGCGCGAACGTTTATTTTGTCCATAAGACACCGATGTTCGGTGCTACAACTTTGACTGTCGACAACAGTCGTGCAAAAGGTTCCGGGAACAGGACTTGGCTTACGACGCGGTCTGAAGCCACGCACTCGTCACAACTATTGCGGTCACTTTGATCAGATCCCGCGACAATCGTTCTCGCGCTAAAACTCTTCAATGTTAAGCGTAGAACGATGCGTTTTTATTACGAAACATTACTGAATGCGCTCGATCTTGATCTTGAAATCGTAATTAGCTTGCAAACTTTCTCATACAACGCTGACACTCGACGGTCCGACCGTAGAAATGAAGTAAGTTTCAAGTAGTTGCCAATTTAGAGGCATCATTTCAGGAGGGCGGAGGAGGACGGAGGCGGACAACGCTGTCAACGCTGTCAAGCGTTACCAGGCCGCCGACGGCAAAGATGCGAGCTCGAGGAAAGGATATCCCTGCCCCATTCTGTCTTGATGAATAACGTCAAGGGAAAGACAAACCGTAAAGAGGTTGACAAGGTAACTCAAGAGGAGAACATTGATGCCAGCTGACTCGTCCAGAAGTAAATTCCTCGGGATTGGGATGCATTGTAGCCCACTGGCAATTGGGACAATTAGAGTGGCTGATTTATGTGCATGCAAAACGTTGCACAAAACGCGAAGATCAGACCATCGAGGGTCTCGGAAGCAGTTTATTCCTCAAACTTGTCGGTGTGATTTACAACGAAGACTCAGCCGAATTTTGACGAGCCTTTGTAAAGGAAAGAAATGGTGAAAGGTCATACTTCCAGAACGCTTCATGTCTTGCTAAACGGTGACGTTGTAGAACAATGCGCTGCAAAAAAAGTGCGTTTCCAGAGGCGACGGATATTTCTTCGTGGCTTGAACGCGCCTTGTTTTGACCTTTTTTTGCTATTTATCACAGCCGATGCGTTTTATTTGATCCAAAGGGTGTATTTGAGTTCACAGACGAAGCAGAAAAGTATGGGTGCGTCACACTGGTGTTGTGCCGTTCGATGCACTCTCGTAGATTGTCAGCTGTAGCGAGACGAAACTGATGAAATGTGAGAGCACTTACAAGCGCTTGCAGCTCGGGCACAGCTTGAATCTGCGAGAGTTTGTAGGGGTTAATGTTGCAGAGAGTGACCGAAGGGAACAATATCTGGTCCATGCCCAGCTGCAATCAGAATGGGTTTGAAAAGGTGACTCTCACATTGAGAACGACCACGTTGTCGAAGGCAAGATATTGCGCAAGAGTATCCGAGAAGAGATAGACAAAGCCAATTGCCGAGAAGACGAGAATGATGAACCAGATCGTAGCGGCAATGCACGTGTTGGCCGCAGCCGCATGCGGGATTCCATGGCAGGACGATGTCTCGCCGTACTCCTTTAGTGTTGCCTTCATCTTCGACCAACGCGAGTCGGGCTGCTTCGGTCCATCCAAATCCGTCTTCTTTCCGTCCTTGCCGATTTGATCGAGCTCCTTATCGTCGGCATCCTCATCGCTGCCATAGTCTTCATCCTGAAATAAAAATGCGTCTATTTTGGATAGCAGCTACAAACCAATGCAGAGTCGCGGCGCTTCGCATCGCCTGGCTTCTCGTCGGCCGCCACTTCGGGAGAAGCGACTTTCTCCGCCCCGGGCATGACTTTCAATGACCATTCGTAACCAAGGGAAAGCTCCTAAAAAATTCTTGTCTCCACGGTGTGTCCATAATGAAAGTGCTTACAGTAATATTTGTTTGTTAATGTTATTGCACATTCCCGAAAACTTTTCCTTCAGCCTTGCAGATCGTTGGTTCTCAGCTATTTCAGAAATTACGGCGTTGCGACTACGAGTGACATTGCTTTCGCGTTATCGGTAGTTAAACATTCGTATCATATATTCACGCAATGTCCAAATAGATTTTAGTCAACTCGGAAGTCTACATCAGAACACTTTATGAAGCCATCGGTTGTTTGACTGAATAAACGTTTGTAAACTTTGGAGAAAATTTTGCATAGTATTGTAATTGTCTGCTGCTGGTGGTCACTGGCACACTCAGCCGATCGGTTTCTTGCCGACAAGTGTGCTGATGACGATGGTTGTTATGACGGCCATGCTTATATGCAATCCCAATACGAAATATTTCAACTTGTTCGACTGAAGCAATTTTAAACTCTAAAAAGTGATCAACGAACGTTTGCCGACACTGGCTCTGCAACAGGAAGCTTCAGTGCTGGATCGGTGCTGGAAAGTTCGAGAGTGGCCGTTCTTTGCGTCGCTTTTCTCTTGGCCAGTCGCGCACTGCATGATTGACAGTTTGCACGGTGCTTGCAGTTCGTACCGTATGCCGAGGATGTCGAGAGTGAACAATGCGAAGCCGTAACACACAATGAATGCAATGTAGAAACCGAGGGCGACGCGTCGATTCGAGAAGGCTCCATCGAAGTGTGAGACAGCAATCATTGTAGCCGTAACTGCACGAAGCTCAGATTCGAAAAGAAATCGTACATGCGAGTAACAGCGCGATCATGCCGAGACTCCGATGAACGATGTTGAAGATCACTCGGAATTTGTCTTCAGGATGACAGCGGAAGGCTGCATTAAGCGGTTGCGCCCAAGCGAGAACGCACGAGAGGAGTCCGACCATAGCGTGCACCGAGCCCCAGTTTCGATTCTGAAGCCATTCAAATAAGTCGCCTGTCTACCTGTTCTCCACTCTGACCAGCTTTTGGGCCAACCCAAGTCCAGCTTTGGCTTGAGAAGATGCAGACGAATGCGGCAATTGTGCATGCGATGCCGATAACGTTGAGAGTGCGATGAAACTGAACACTCAACAGTAATTCAAATGTCGAAGGAACAACCTGAAACCACAGCAGGAGACCGCCGATTTTTGCCTTGTTCCAGGCCTCTCTGTAGCCGCGAGCAAACAGGATTCCCGTGGAAAGAAAGAGGGTCCAACCGAAGACCATGAGTATGGCTGAAACCGTGCTCATTATTCGATTAAACGATGCCATGAGCGATTATGAGTTTGTCCGCGGAGCTGCGACCGCCTTCCTTTGTATCAGATTGGCCTGAACATGAATCGATCTTATGTATCGAAGTACAAAATACCGCTGGCTGAAGCAGGAGGACTGCGGGCACTACGATACTTCTGAAGATCAGTACGAGGAAGCGACACTTTGTTGGTTCCGTGATATGTGAGATCTAAAATGTCATAGCACTAACCGAAAGCATTCACGAACCATTTCCGCGCATATCTCCGCCGGATAGCAGAATAAAATATGAAGCGTCTAAGGGAAAGATCTAAATGGGCACTTCGTTTCGGCTTCCTTTTTGCCTGATTGCTAGGACTCTCAGGACGAATTCGACGCCGAAGACGGCAGTATAAAACACCGTTGTTCAAAGCAACTTGCTCACGTGTAACAATGCCGTTCAAGATCTTAAATTTAGTATCATGTGCTGTTCGTGAGCAAACAAGGAGTTGATTCTGACTGCCCGTTGGCGTGTTGTAGCGAAGCTGAGGACCACTTCCTTGGTTGCATGAAACGACGGAATCGTCACCCTTAACGAATCAGACAGTTTTGGAAGAGAGTACCATTCGGCTGTCCTTTGAGAAACCAACCGCAACATAGCTGGACGGGGAAGCACCTGTGCGTTGAAGCTCGATCACCATTTCCGTTCCATCCACCTACGAGAATTACTTCAATAGCTTATGCTCACCATGTAACTGAACGTAGTACTACATTGTGGTGGACGACAGTTTGGCGGCATGAAGAGACAGCCTTTCGTGCTGTCACACTGACTTGAGTGGAACTGCACCTGGGCAATCACCTATGTTTCAACTTTTCAGCCCGAATTAAAGATGCTTACGCTTGCTGCCAGGAGAAGTATTGCGATTATATGCGAAATCATCTGAAAGTCGCGATTAAATTTTTTAAATTAAAAGACAAGCAACTGGCGTGGTTCAAGAGTACATGAACACCAGGAGGTCTCTTATCCGCGTCGTTATTTGAACATCCGTGACACTTGGAGGACTACTGGCACACCTCTTGAAAGAAAATCATCAGTGCAAAGGCTACAAAACAGACTGGTGAAAGCGACAGAAAGCATAATACCAGATGGAGGGGAAATACCAATCTGATGGAAACCAGACACTTGAGCCGCTGAGTGGCTGCGCCCCCGCCTCCTGAAGACGCGGAGATTGACAGAAAAAGCTGCGTAGAGATCAAGCACGCACTCGCGCGCTTACCGTCATAGGTCGGACTCTCCAGTAGTTCTTTGAGGGAAGATATTAAGAAATCGTTTACTTTCACGCATGTACCCTCGCTGAAGAATTTTTGCTCCGGGATGATGCCCGGCGAAACACGAATTCAACGCTCTTCACCTACAGTTTAAAAATCTTGAGAGAAAATTTCAACTTTAAAAAGCATATCGTCGTTGAACAGTCGTAAAGTCGCATAGATAGCGGCAAGTATAAAACGCCGCTGATGAAACGCATCTGGAGGCTTGTGAAAACCTACTGATTACTCGCATCTCAAAAATTCTTTATCTCTTCATGAATTCCAGAAAACTATTTAAGCGGTGCACTGCGCCTATGTTAATCAATGATCTAGGATATCTGATTCGCCTGGACTGCACGACCGACGGCGTCCCGGAAGTACTGGTCAATAGCAGTCATCTGCTGTAGCGTTTGCTCGCCATATCGAGTTACAATCACTTGTCGCAGTGCCTGAAGGCTCTCTTCATCAAGAAAATACTGACTAGTATTAAGTCGTGTGTGAGAACGTTGGGATCGCCGCTCTGGAAATTGGTGATTAAGGGATTATCTAGGTGGCCTTCTTCTACTCTCAACACCGAACATACTTTGACCCCATCCAATGTGAAGTTGTGCTTGTGCCTCTTGAATTGATTGGTCGACAATCTGCTGCAATTGTTGTACATTTCTAAAAAGCCTGTGTTAAAATTAAGCCTAACTTCAACCCCTGTTGAGCGGCTGCGAGCTGAAGGAAGCCGGAGGCAACGAGAAGAATTGCAATCTTCATCGCTCCTCGCATCGAATAGAGAAAAGCTATATTTGTTCCCCGCTTCACGCTTTTAAACTCTTGCACTGCAAATAGAGTTGGAAGAAGTTTGGCGTCCATGAAGGAAAAGCAGGAAATTCGTGATTCACCCGCAGGCCACTAAGTAAACTGCAGGCTAGAAATCAACATTGCAGACAGCAAAACAGAGAATGCAGACAAAACGCACAACTGTTGGAGCTCCAATCGTCAATTCTCACCGAGTTCCAAATAAAAGGCTTAGAGTTTCTAGTTTCGAGCCGCTCAATTCAAAATCAGAACACATGTAGTGGTTGTGTTGCAGAGAAGTACCCAAAGTGTACCCCCCGCATTCTGCTTGCTCAGCCGTGCATTTGGAGACTGGATTTGCGATCTCGACGCGACTATAAGAGCTGCCTATCTGGCAAATCGCACGTGTTTTGCGTGTCTTTCACGAAGTCGATAAGATGTTCACTATCCGTCTGCTCTTTACCGCCCTGGTGGTATTCTGCGTCGTTCCACAGCGGTCTTCATGTCAGCCACGGTACATTTCATCAAAGCGTTATTTACGAATTTTCCAATTCTAGGGATCAGCAGCAACAACTTCAGGCGATGATTGATCAGTCGGCTCAAGAGGCCCAGAAAATACTCCACATGGGCTGGGGACAGCGTAGGACTTCACAATGGTTTCAAGTGAAGTTGAATTGCAGGAAACCCACAAATCGTTGACTACAAGAGCGGCGATGCGACCATTCTTCAGCATGATTTTGTCCTGGTTTGTTGCAAGTGTGGGAAAAATTCTAGGCTCTTCGTGCTGTAATGGTCACAAAATACGGCGAGCAATCGCTTCAACGAACTGCGGGCATGGGTGCCTACTACAAGACTGTTCTCGACCGCGCTGTGCAGGACAATCTCCAGAAAAACTAGCATGCCTTCGTGTCAAAACATTTTTTTCCTCTCGGCGTATTCTATAAACGATGAGTTTGAATCACGATGTGTTCCGTGTATATGCATGCCCTCACCTTCACTGCCACCCCCGGATGAGGGAGCGCCAAGAAAGATATCGATTGCCAACTCTTGAAGGTCCTGCTCGCGACACTAGAGAAGTCCACGTATTTTCATCTTCACTGGCATCGTCTGCGCTCGCTTGCCAGAGTACGACTAGGGAACTCTCGGAAACACGAAGGAAATATGCTTTGAACCGTATCGCTATCTTACAACTCATAGAAGAAATTCGCGAAACATTGAATGCCAACAAACGACCGCTTTTAAGCGTTTTGGAAATGCTTACAATTAATGCTGCTGCTTCTGCGCAAATTAACTCATAGCACTCCTGTAGTGGCCTCTCGAAGACGTCATTGTGATGAGGAATTCAACGGCCGCATGTGCTTGTAGTTTACTTGTAGCGAGTGTGCTCTGCCGATCGCACCGAGAACGCATCCTTCCGAGAGACTTCGAACTGCTGCCTTCGACATGAATTCGTCAGCCCTGGTCTACCTTCTTCTTCTTCATTGCATATTCTTCGCACATGGCTCAAAGATTCTCATCTACTGTCCATTGTTTGAAACTAGTCATATCAACTTCATGAGCAATATCGCGAAAGTCATCCAAGATGACGGTCATAATGTGGTAAGCCTGGTACTTTGACTCGAGAAGGACGATCCGCAGACGGTTTTGGCAGTCGAGATAACTCGTGGGATGAAGTTCGACGACTCGCAATTCGCCAACGTCATTCGCGTGCGTTTTATTTACTAGGAAAAGCCACGCAGATGCCGGCAACCGCCATCGTGTACCAGCGAGCACAAGAAATGTACGATTTTATCGAAGACGTCGTTAATGGCCAGATTTGGCAACGCAATGGAGACGTGCATCACGACGTTCGTTCATAGCGCCTTCGTCGAGGGTGGCGATGCAGCTCTTAGAGAAAGCTTTCCGGAGCTTTCTTAGGAGTGGGATCAGCTTCTCGATAGACGATCCAAAACTGTTCTCATCTCCTTTGGCTCTGTTGCGAAAAGCTCGACGATGCCAGGGGAATTCAAGTCTGCTTTCGCGATGGCCATAAAGTCATTCAATTTGACGGATTAGTCGGCGAGGAAGTCGAGGCTGCCACCTCGCTACAGGACACATGTGTGCAGCACAAATAGCGCCGGCGCCATACAAACCAGACAGCCGCCCTGCCAGCCAGCGCAAAGTTCAAGCACGGGGTCCGGATGTGATTTATTCGAAAGGCGTAACATCTCAAGAATGAACGGAGTAATGGTTTAGGTGCACTTGTTACAGGTCTTCGCACAGTAGGCTTTCTTCGTCGCATCAGTGTAAGCACTGGAGGCGAAGAATCCCTTTGAATTCCAGTTCGTGCATCTCAATTTTCAGAAAGCGCTGAAAACAATCAGGTATCTAACTCTGTCTTAGCATCTACGCATCCAGTGACGGGAGGCTTGCAGAACTTGCACGAGAGGGCACACTTCTGACTGAGCATAGACTGGTAGGCCGTAGGGTTGGGTTTCGGGGCTGAAAACTCGGGGTTTTCGGGGTCGGGGTTTTTCGGGGTTCCAGAAAATCGGGGTTT
>JAQIXL010000606.1:0-27905 GCA_034700245.1 Poikilolaimus oxycercus | reverse complement strand
GACAAGTTCATCCTGTACACAGAGGCGTGTGCGGGTTTGAACAAGGATGATCGCTATCATGACGACTGGCAGAACACGCACATGCTTGGAAATAGCATCTTCGACTCCATCGAGCACTTCTCCACCGGCTGGATCGACTGGAACATGGCGGTCAACCCCGACGGTGGACCCTCGTGGTGCGGCAATGTCGTCGATGCACCAATTCACGTAATCGAGGAGAAAAACGAATTCCATAAAAATGGCATGTTCTACATGATGGGACACTTCAGGTGAGAGCAGGCAGTTCAAGAGCAACTCCTCTTTTCAGCAAGCTCGTGCGACCGGGCGCTGTCTCAGTGTCTTCGACAGCGTGGAACATTCGAGACAACGTTCGCTATACGTCTTTTATGGATCCAAACCAAGACGATCAGCGCATCGTTGTTGTCCAGAACCAAGACTGGTTCCAGGGTGTCGCCGTGTCCATTCAAGACAGCGAAGATACAAGCAAATCGATCAACTTTTTCATGGGTCCTGCATCGATTGCTACGATTGTGTACAAAAAGTAGTCGGAAACGACTGTACAAATATGTGAAAATATTTACTAAGAGATCTCCTTTCTAATTGTTGATCTGAAAGCGACCCTGATAAACGTTAGATACAAAAGTGCTGCTAATATGATAAATATTACTACGACAGGAAACAATATTTTCGGTGATAAGGGCATTGTCCCTAAGTGTACTGTTTCTTGCCTGGAGTAGCCATAGACGAGCTCCGGTATGAAAACTGCTTCACATCGCGGACCGCGCCATCCACGCCGGCACCTCCACAGCATAACTGATTTTAGATGCTAGAAACCTGCAGAATGGCCTCATTTCAAGAGAATCCAGTTCGCATGTTCCATTATGCATACAATAGCCGAGCTTGATGAAGAAAGCTGGGCAATAATTTGGCCCTTCATCAATGGCCTCCTGCTTCAAAGTTTCGCTCGAAGGCTTGACGGTCTCAAAGTCGACAGAAGATCGGGGAAAACAACAATCTGCAAGCATCAACATAAGTTCTTCAGAGGCGGAGAATACCTGTGCTTTTGTAAACGATGTTGAATATCAGAAGGGGCAATAGAGGTCGTCGAGATGTACAGAGGAAGATTGCTCGTGTAGATTGGATTATAAGTTCGCTCTTGTAAGAGTTCATCGAAAACGAAAGTCGGCCGGAAAATTCTCACAATCAGTGAGAAAGAGTCAGCGTTCAGCAAAAGACGGAGCATTCGTTCCTTCCCCGTCCAATTCAACGCTTCGCATCGCCGATTCGCTGCTGAAGGCAGACCGCCCAGTCACAAAAGAACGCGCGTTCCTTGATGATCCATTGAATCTTCATTGCAGGAACGCGCTGCGACGACCACCTTTAGTTGGCTTGTGATTTGCGCCACGCCAGAACATGGCACACTCTCCACACACTGTTGCTGTTTCCCTCTTTCTTGAAAAGTGTAAGGGGCAGTTTCCGAAAGACTACTTGGAGACAGATTTTTTTTGTCAGAATCTTTCTGCGACCGGTTTTGCATCCAAAAGTATACACGTATTCAAAGCACACCAAAAATCTTCATAAGTAGGCAATTGAAAGGCTTCAGTGAAGAGTGACTTCAGACACATCGCCGTGATTGTCGAAGACTGATGGTTGAGAGAAGTCCTTCGTGTCCTCCACTCCATCCTCCTCGTTGCGTTCGTCGGCGTTCGGGTTGGAGAAGGAGATGGGAGTGTCGTTGCGCTCGAGCGCGTTCTGGTTGCGACGCAAGATGCCAGTCGTTGTGTCACTGAAAGAGTTGCAGAAGCCAGAGTTTTCAAACCGGATGACTTGTCGTTTGCGATATCCACCGAACACAAGGCCGAAGAAGAGAACCACGCCGGCGATGGTCAAAAGAATCGTCCAGACCGGACTGCTCCTCTGGGGCTCGACAGGCTTTGTCGACAACGTATCAAGGTTGTACTCGCAGAAGTCGCCGCGGAAATTTCCAACGCACCTTGACAATAAAGTGAGCAGTTCGAAGAAGACTCACTTGCACTCCAGATTGATGGCTCTGCCGTCCTTGTCGCGATGATAGTCGCAGAAGCCTCCATTCTCACAAGCGCGGCCAGCAAGACAAGCTTCAGTCATCGTTTTCGTACTGTAGCGAACCGTCTACAGAGAGAGGGAAGTGGATTTTTTTTTACAAGAAACAAACCCGTGTAACATTCGTCTGCGACTTGGTCTCAGCTGGATGGCATTTGCGGTTGACATTAAACTGATAATAGCCATTGGGGCAGATGCAGCGAGCCTCGAGACCTCCGGTCTTTGCTGGCACATTCACGCACATGTAGAGACAACCCGCCGCTTTGCATGGGTCGCTTTTTGGTGCCGGCTAAGAAAGCCATAGGACCTGTTTTGGCTGACAAACCTGATACATGGTGTGGTTGACGGTCAACGACACCTGCCAGCTATACCAATAGGGATGGCGAGTTGTGCGAAGTTCGAGATGCTCTCCGGTTGCAACTTTTGTCATGTGTATGTGACCCCTGCAGAATTATTATGCATCACGTTTTAATGCAATGCAACTTGCCTGGAAGACCAGAGAACGTAATCGTTGAAGAAGGCGTGCACCTGCAGATATCCGTAGCTAGCTGAATAGGACGTGAGTGGGAAGGAGTCTCTGAAGAAAGTTCTTCTTCACATTGCGGCAGTCACCTCTTGTGAGTGTCGATGTTGAAGCGAACGATTTGCTTTGCTTCATCTTCCGAAAAGTAGAGATCGCCGTGGATGTAGTCGACAGCAATTCCCGAGACGCGTCTCTGCACCTCGGTGCCCATCAGCTCCGTCACCTGTTTGCTTCAGGTCACTTGTGTTCGAACTCACATTGGTACCATCCATGTGGGCCATCATGATTCGAGTGTGACGTTGCCAGTTGGCGGACTCCGCCCAGAAGACGAGTCCACGCAACGGATGAATAGCAAGAGCCGTGTAGGAGATCGTCGATGCGTTCGTTGTGCCGCCAATGCGCTTGCAGTATTTTCCACTAGGTGCACACATTGTAATTCCGATGTCAACGGCTAAAATTTCCGCTCTTAAAACATAGTCTGAATGCTTACATTTCGGAGCAATGAAGAGGTTTCCGGTCACCCAATCGACTTGCAAATGCTTCACTCCAGTATAGACATCAACGAGATCGAGGAAGCTTCCATTTGCCAGAAGTCGACCCACACGACCCTCCCATGCTACGGTGTCCGCTCCAATGAAGAGCTCATTGGTGCGCAGATTCGCTGTGATGGCGTTGATGTTGGAGAGGCCCGACGAGGAGACGAAGAATCGCGGATTCGCCTGCTCACGGTTGAACTTCGCTTCAGGACGAAAGACATCGTCAAATGGGCTCAATTCCACCTAGAGCCTTTACTTCCCTTCGAGATAGACCAACCCCGCTTTCTGTAGCTGCAATGATGTAACCGGGAATTCGAATGCGACAAGTGTGCTTGTCAGGTTCCAGCTCGTATCCTTCATCGCAGAAGCAGGAATAAGTTCCATTGCTCTCACGGCAATGCTGCGAGCAGCGCTGTCCCTCATCTGTCGAGCACCAGGTGAAGTTGGGGCAGGATCCTCCAGCACCGGGAGTGCCTCCATTGGGACAAATGCAGCGACCACCTACGAGAGTTGAACATTTCCGCGCTCTCCCTTACCGGCAGGCGATTCATTACAGATGTACTGACACGACATGGTCTTGCATTTGCCGCAGGCACCGCCTTCGTCATCTCCGCCCTCGCCTAAAATGTTTTGTCACGGCGATCATAGAGGCTACTTACAGTCGTTGTAGCCATCGCAGACCTCTTCCGGTGCAACACAGCTCCTTTTGGCTCCTAAATGAGCAAGTTTGAGGTTATGAGGCGATCACCAACCATTCTTGCAGCGGTAGTGACGGTACGGGCACTGAGTCTCATTGTGATTACCCGAGTCGATGATACGGTCACAGTCGTCCTCGTCGGACATGTCGTAGCAGTCAACCGTGCCGTCACATTTCTGCTCTGGCAGAATGCAGGTCGAGTTGTCGGCGCATGCAGAGAGTCCTTCGGCGCATTGAATGCTTGCTTGCTTCTTGCAGCCGACCTCGTCTTCGCCATTCGCGCAATCCTTGATGAAGTCGCAGCGTAGTGTTGGCGTGAGCTTCATCTTGCTCGAACACGAGAAGAGCTGTCCACCGAGATCCTTCTTTTTCGAGACTCCACGTCCATAATAGTACCACCAACACCACTGAAATGTTAGAATAAGAGAAATGCGACTGACCTTTTCATCCGAACCATCATCGCAATCCTTCTCTCGATCACATACATAGCTTCTCGGCATGCAGAGCGTTCCGTCGTCGCATTTGAAGTGGTGATTTGAGTCGCATTCGCCGGCGATGGCCACACAAGCTGAGAGGCCAAGTATGAGAAGAACACTCAGAGACGAGTGCTTCATCTGCAACGCGCAAGGGATAGAGAGGACACCCAGGTAGCGGTCAATGTGACGAAACGGCGAGAACTGCAATGACCGGCCTCGATCGGATGTCCTCGATGGAAAGTGCTAAGAATCATCGAGGCTGCGGATTTTTCTCGCCCATTTAGCAGTTTCTCCTCCAGTCCTCGGTGCGATTTTTTGTTGTGATTTTGCACGAATCATCTCCAAATGTGCCTGAAGCATGGCAGAGCACGTTCCGAAACAGACATTTCACGAAAAAAACCTGGCAACTTTTTTAGATTGTTTGAGGAGTGTATCGAGAAGTGTTTACCAGCTGCATGCAGTTTTTTTCTATTTGGGTATTCTCCATCATTGGGACCAATATTTGCTCTCTTCTTCCTCTTCAGCTACGAGCCTGAAGTATTGAGCGCGGGCAAGGCGGAAACCCGTCCGTTGCCAGTAGTGCTCGGACTACGGCACGCAGAAAACAAGTTCGGCTTCTTATTTACTGCTTTTTCTTCGCTGAGAAACACGACGAAAAATAATTTTAGATCAATGTGAATGTGATGGTTACGCGAACCCAACTTGGTTTTCTCAACTTGTGCGGCTTTGTCGTCATTATTCTCTATGTGAACTATCAGTGCAGCGACTCTGAAGGTCCACAGGCCGCTTTTCATGCTCTGCAGAAAGCTCAAATTGTTCTCTACAACAGAGTTTGTTGACACCCTTGATTGAATTCTATTTCCTAGGTCCCAAAGACGGGTTCAACAACTTTGACGAATGCAATTGGATACGATCTGGCTAAAGAGAACGGCTTCACAGTCTTGCACTTGAACCTCACTCGGAATCGCTATGTGATGCGTCTTCCTGACCAGGCAACGCTCGTGCAGAATATCACCAACTGGATGAGGCCGGCCTTTTACCATGGTCACGTTGCCTATATCGATTTTACAAGGTTGTCCAAAACTTTTTTAAAGCAATGTCTCAACTTTCAGATTCGGCGAAGCCAACCCCATCTACATCAATATGATTCGAGAGCCCCTTGAAAGACTTCTCTCGCACTATTATTTTCTTCGCTATGGGGACAACTTCAGAATCGGGCTGAAGCGAAGTCGAGCGGGAAACAACGAGGTGAGAGTGAGAGTCGTGCGGCAAGAAATGATTTCTTGTATTGAAGACTTTCGACGACTGTGTGAAGAGCAGAGGCCGCGATTGCGAGATGAAGCAGATGTGGCTGCAGATCCCCTACTTCTGCGGACACCATCATTTCTGCTCGTAAGCATCACTGAAAGTGTGTTTTATGAGTGCTTTCATAGAGAGGTTGGCAGTCGACGTGCCTTGGAAGAAGCGAAGAAGACTCTAACTGAAAAGTATCTCCTCGTCGGCCTCAATGAGCGGATGCGAGACTTTATCGGCCTCCTTGAAGCGACTCTTCCAACTTTCTTCAGAGGATCACTGGCACATTTCGATTCGCTCGATGGTGAAGCTTGTGAAGAAGATTTGACACCATATTTTAGACCGCCGATCTCATCTGCGAAACACAGCAAAGAAGATTCCACCGTCGCCTGAGACGCTGGCTAAAGTTCGTTCGTCAGAAATCTACCAAACAGAGCTTGAGTTCTACGAGTTTGCAAAGTCGGAGTTCGAGGCGATACTAATGTGAGTGATGACTGCGCCCTCGCAATGTTCTTGTCGCAGGCGAGCTAGTAATGGAACGGG
The DNA here is from genome assembly GCA_034700245.1 of Poikilolaimus oxycercus. Lineage (NCBI taxonomy): Eukaryota > Metazoa > Nematoda > Chromadorea > Rhabditida > Rhabditidae > Poikilolaimus > Poikilolaimus oxycercus. The sequence continues at coordinate 21,755 of JAQIXL010000606.1, read as the reverse complement.
ACGAGTCGAAGATGCCATCAGACTTCCAACACAGTTTCACTATGAGAAGATCAAGCCTGCACTCCGCTAAGTTCTTCTTTCTCCTCTGTCCAGCTTCGCTTGTGTTGACGGGTTCTCGCTAGAATCTCACTATCAGCTTGAACGGTTGCATTTTGCCTTCCTCCATATTGAGGTGCTTTTATTTTGGTCCATATTTATCGTTTTCTTAGAAAAGTGATGACAAGTCATCCAACTGACGCATATGTGTGAATCTAGCAATTGTGAAAAAGAGAAAAAGAGAGATAAAATAAATCTGAAAAATGCAAGTTTATACCCAGAGTTGTAAGCATGATTGGCCCTCAGGGTTTTACCGAATATTTTGCTCTTTTTGGCAAAATATACTATATTGTAAGTGATGAGAAGAGAGACAAAGGTATTGTCATCAAAGTATTGCCGACGGGAGATCGATCACAGACGAAGAGGACACGAGTGACTTATTGGGGCTGAAAGAGAATGGGGACGAAGGGAGTATTAGAAAGCCGATCAGTGCTTTCGCTTGTATTCTTTGCAACAGATCTCCGTGCAGCGCTGCAGACTGCGGAAATTGTTGAGGGTGCCCTCGCAGCCTCCGTATTGGTACTCAACACAGGTGTCCGTCAGTGGATGATAGCCATAGCGTGTCTCGAAGTTTGTACAAGGTCCCGGATCACGGGCGCTCAAGCAGAAGTCCGACGGATCCTGAAGAGTTACTCTATGCCTCTTGCAGTACCTGGCAGCAAATGGAGACGTTGTATTCAGCGCTCATGTGGCACACGAAGCCATCAGGGCACTCCTTGTCCACACCACAACGAGTCACAGCGCCTTGCTCCACGAGAGGAATTCCATGGGGGCAGTAGTTACGATGTTCTAAACGCTTCTTGCTTTGGTTAGTTTCAAGTACCGGGACACATTTGCTGGCATGTTTGTTCCGAGATGAAGTTGTTCTCGTTGCCTCCAGTTCCTCCGTAGGTGAAGGGGGCACAGCGATTGGCTCTCTTGTCGAAGAACCAGCGAGGTAGATCCTCACCACCGGCACCCTCAGCGATAGGCTGCTCACAGGATTCGACATCTGCAGCTTCAATATTTTGTAATATTTCGTACTTTTGCGAGGACAGCAGAGCGTAGTGAGGGCCGAGGCTCCCACATGACAATAATAACCCTTGGGACACGAGTCCACCTTCTGTCCACCCGTGCACAGCATTCTCTCTCCCGTCGTGTCAACAAGCGGTTCGCCGGTTCCGCAAGGGTTCAGTTCTGGAATGTTTTTGTCTTCTTCTTTCTTATTTGTTTGCACCTTTGCAAGCCGAACGACAGCTCTGCTTCGTGAGGAAGTTGTTTGAGTTGCCCTTGATGCCGTGATAGATGAAAGCTCGGCACATTTGAATGCTTCCGTCGAAGAAGTAGCGCTCAAGCTTGTCGTTGCCGACTCCGACTTCAAGGGGGAGATCGCAGGGCTTGCGAACTAAAACATGAGGAACTCCTTGAAGGGCTTACTTCCAGGGCAGCAGTTCGTGGTTTCGGGAGAACCTCCAACATGACAGAAGTAGCCGCTAGGGCACGAGAAGTCCGTCGAACCACAAATAACCGGCTCCTTCTTGTCATCGAGAAGTGGCTCACCTTCACGGCAAGGATTTGGATATACTGAAAGCTCTTTGCGATCTTGCACGTCTTGAAACCTGGACAGACGAGCTCGCAATCTTCAACCGAGAGGAAGTTGTTAGCGTTGCCCTTCATTCCCTGGTAGAGGAACTCGCGGCATCTCTTCGTGTCCTTGTCATAGTAATAGCGGCGAATAGCAAATCTGCCCGATCCACCGGACATGGGGAGAGAGCACGGGTCTCCATCTGTAACTGCCGATATGGCGTTAACTCTGAACGCACTCTTTGAGCAACAGTAGTTGGGCGTGTTATCACCGCCGATATGGCAGAAGTGAGTGCCTGGGCATCTCTCCTGAGGGCTGCACACCTTCGGCTGGTTATCAACGAGCAGTGGCTGGCCGGATCCGCAAGGGTTTTCATACGACGGGCAGACGAGTCGACAATCATCCACAGTCAAGAACATATTCTGAACAGGTTCATATTTGTTTGTCCTTTCATGCCTGATTGCCGCCGATGCCCTTGTAGATGAAAGAGATGCACTTTCGTTCGATCTGGTTGAAGTACCATCGCGTGAGGTGGTCGTCGCCTCGGCCCTTGGCAAGCGGAAGTTCGCAGGGGCTCTTAGCTGTAATCGGGGTAGTGAAGAAAACGCGTGCGGGTACACAAGTGGGACCGAGATTCGAAGAAGGCGAAGTGGACTCACTCGCTGAGCAACACACGGTCGTGTCCACCGAACCGCCAACGTGGCACCAATGAGTGTTCGGGCAAGGAGAAGCCGGCGAGCATTGTCGAGGATTGCCTGAGGGTTCAAGGAGAAGTTGACCACTGCCGCAGGGGTTGATGCATTCTTCTGAATTTCGTTGCTTAACAACACAAGAGCATCTCACTCTTGCAGGATTGCTCACACTGCTGCTTGGTGAGGAAGTTGTTCTGGTTGCCCTTGCTGCCTCCGTATTGGAAGGGAAGACAAGCACGATGGCAAGTGGTGTCCTTGGAGTCCGCATGCCAACGGGTCACATTCGCTGTTCCTTCGCCAACAATGAGAGGCAGATCACAAGGATCAACAGCAGCTGAACAATATGATAACGTTCTAGACACAGAAAATGTCCACCTCCAGAGCAGCAGACGGTCAACTGGGGAGTGGTTCCAAGATGGCACCACTGGCCAGGTCCACACTCGTTGCCCTCCACCGTGCACTCCTTTCGCTCGCCGTTGTCGAGGAGGATCGGGCAGGGGTTGATCCACTCTATAACTTGGTTCGACTCTACAATCAAGGGAATCTTCGAGGCTCTCGCCGTCACTCACTGTGGCACTTGTTCTCACAATCCTTGAAAGAAAGGAAGTTGTTCTCGTTGCCGCGCATTCCCTTGTAGATGAACTCCGTGCATCTCTTGGCCAGCGTGTTGTAGTAGAAACGTTTGAGAAGAGCTCGACCCTGACCGACGTTGATAGAGAGCAGACAGGGATCGGCCACTGAAGAAAGCCGCGGTAAGTGGAGGACGACGACTCACAACCAGAAGTTTCGCAGCATGCCGTGTTCTCGGGTGTATCGCCGACGTGACAGAAGTAGCCTTGCGGGCAGATGTCCGCCTTTTCCGTCGGACCGCATACGAGCTTGCGCAGTCGACGGTCTCTGGCCGGCTGGCCGAACTTGCACGGATTCGTTGTGTCCACAACGTGCTCTACAACTGTCAACAGCAATTGTCCCTCAGTCCTCTTCTCGATCGGTCTCGAAGATCTCGAATGCGGGAAGCTTCTCGAGAAGGGCGAAATCGGCTTTTCTTGCCCATTTTTGCACACACCCTTATGTTTGTTTGTTTCGCAAGAGTGCGCTTTGCCCTTCCTTGATTACTCTGTCTAATCATCTCGAAAGGAATACTCGACCCTGCTTGTTTTGAGTTGACTAACTGTCTAGACAAGGTCCTTCCTTACCAGCTTCACAGGCATCCATGCATTGAGCCTTCGTGATGAAGTTGTTCGCATTTCCAAGCAGACCCTTGTAGAGGAAGCGCTTGCACTGCTTCGTCGACTGCTCGAAGTACCAACGCGCCACAAGCTCGTCGCCTTCACCAGCCTCTCGTCTTTGCTCACAGCGGTCCACTGCAAGATTCACCTCGAGTGCGCATCGGATTACGATATCGGGCCAATGCAATTTTGGTTTCGCTCAATGAGAATCGCGTCACGAAGTGCATTGAGCCGCTTCAATTACCTCGTTCAGAAATGGGACAGCAGGCCGTCGTGGCGAAAGTGGCTCCTGTGTGACACCAGTAGTCCTCCGGGCAACCTCCGTTCGGCTGGACAAGATAGTTGCAAGAGATCGGCACTTCGTATTCATTGGCCATTGGCTTGCCCGTCGCACACGGATTGAAATGATCTGAAGAATAATGACAGGATTGCCTTCCGTACTTTTAGGTGTCGTAGTGGATGAAGAAGAGGTGCTGTTCCTGCGCTCGGGCCTCATGTAGATGGTTGATGGAGGAAGTGGAGGAGGTGTTAGAGGCGTCGACGCTTCAGTGGATGGAGCTTGAGTTGTCGTCGGCAACGGTGGTGGAGTCTCTGGAGGTGGCGTGGGAAGTGGGGTCGTTTCCGTCCTTGGAGTTTGACTCGGAGTTTGAGTAGGTCGAGCACTGCTCGCCGTCGTGATTGGCGGCAGAGGCTGCGCCGTTGGCGGCGGCGACGGCGGTAAGGTTGGTGGAGGCGGTGGCGGAACCGTCGGCAGCGTTTGTATTGGCCGAATCACCTGCTGGATCGGCACCAGTGGGCGTGCAAGACCTAAGCTTTCACACTTTCAGAGTAAGTTCAGAATTACCAGTTGGTCTGTAGTTCCATCGATACCGATTTTGTTGGACACAGCGATTCTGACAGTTTGTCCTGACGGGATAGAAGACTTGTCTTCTTTGCTGAGGCTGTTGTGGATAGAGGTAGACGACTTGGTTGGCCGCTTCTACGACGGCGACCAGCGCCGCCAAAACGGCACTGATCCGCATTCTGGAGTTCACCTGCACGCGTCATTGTTTAAGAGATTTTGGAAATCGCGAAATCGCCACACGCTATGACAAGTGTGACAGGGGCGACGCGCGCCCCCGGCACCGGAGGGCTTCTCGTCGGCTCTCACAAACACACCAATGAGAAGGGGCTTCTCGTTTGCGCAACGACAACTTTCCAAAGGTTAGCGAGAGGGTCGAAAATGAAAGTGACCGCCACCCTCCTTTCCGCGAGTCAAATAGCCAAGTCGGTGAATCTTTTAAGTCGAAGAAGAGGAGGAGGCTAGAAGAAGAGGAGTGGGAAGCGGGCGAGGACAAGACGATGCCGCGAGTGTATAGAAGAAGGAGAAAGAAGGACGAAGTGGACGAGGAGGAGGCGGAGGGTCGGAGAGTCAAGCATCTGATGCGATTTCCGCGTCACCACTGACCGAGCGCGTCGAGAGTGCGAAGAGTCAACACACTTGAAGCGAACACCACTGACCGCTTTCTCTTCTCTTCGCCCTCTTCGGGACTCGTGTCGGCCGCGCCCCCTCGAGGGCACCCTTTGAGTCACAAGAAGCGAAAACCGACTCGAAACAAAAAGAGAGGAAAAGAATGCACGAAGAGGGAAGAAGGGCGACCGTGACGCGATGAAGAGATAATTTGAGAATGAGGCGAAAGAAGAAAGTAGCCAGTCGGCGGTGGCGAGGGAGGAGGGCGTCCCGTCACGGCGGTCAGCACCGGCTGTTTGTCGTCCCGAGGCGGTGGAGGAGACGCCGTCGGCAGCCACTTTCTCCGCTCGCTTCGTCTTCTTCCTTTCTTTTCCTTTTCGCTGCGTCGAACTGTTTGCCGTGGGGCGAAAGATTCGCCGCCGTCGTCGCCGCCCAGTACATCCCCCTTTCCTGTCCTTCCTTCCCTCTCCCCTCCCATTTCCTCTCGCCATTCACCTAAACCGACAAGTGCGAAGGTCACATGAGATGAAAGAATTTCACTTTGAATTTCACTTTTACTCGTTTGCCATCCATCAGTTTTTAAAGATTTAGCATTACAACATCACCTCCTCCTTAACTCCAAATTACAATACATTATTAATAATTCTTCGTACAGCTCATGTATGCTGGTCCCATGGGATCGTCGTATTCTTGAGAAACCGAAAGAAGAGGAAATAAAAACAAAACGGGAGTCGCAAGTGAATTTCTGGACTATGCCAACAAAAAGAAATGAGCACGAACAGCAAAGCGGTTGCACAACTAAAATGAGAAAGCAAGATATAAAATGAGGAACCCCAGTCAGAAGACTCCGAGTGGAAGGAGGACAAGGCATCACTAGGCACACAGAGAGAAACACAAAGCACGCTTCGAAGACGCAAGGCGCATAGCGCAGACCAACGCAACAACTCTTCAAGTCATAAAAGAAATTCACAAACGTGACCGTACCCTTTCATTCTTGCATCAGCGCTATCGTTACTGGTACTCTAGAACCATTTTTTAAGTAAAAGGGGTGCCAAGAAAATCAAAGAATGGCACTAGAATCGAGCATTTCGAATACCATCCCATTGTTCTTTCTTTTACCCACAATTTGAGAAGCATGGCCTGCTTAATTAATTACAAAGGGTAGAAGCCAACCAAAGGAGGGGATAATGAATCAACTATAGCAGGAAACAAAAAGATGGAGAGCAACACTTGAGAGGCGGTGATTCTGGGATAGAAAGAAGTTTCAAATTATGCACGCTATTGCGTTTTTAGATTTGTTCGCATACAATGTGACAGAATAGGCGGAGAGGGGGATTGAGTGGAGAATCGCTAGGGGCACCGGATTCACAATATACTAAAGAAGGTAATCAAGAGATGAAGGATCAACTATGCGGTGGCTTGGCCTTCTGCCAAAACTCTTCTTGAATTGAGAAGCCATCGATGGTGGCGGACAAGTGTTTTGAAGGGATTTGAGAGAATTTCTTCGCCCCCGAATCGTATCTATAATATTCAATTAAGGAACTGGCTGCAAGTCTTACTTGAACATAAGGACCATCATGGACTCCTTGCAGATCTTCGGCCCCTTTCCGCCGATCTTGATTGCTTGATCCGAGACTTGATCCCAGGTGTAGATGCCGCGATATTGACATTTGTGATCTCGGAAGAGAAGGAGGAAGTGCTTCGAGTCACTCGTCGCCATCTCCGTCATCACCTACACACTTAGTCGATGAGAAGAAACCAACCGTTCCTCTCGCCTCCGCGGAGACCGCGCCAGGGAAGACGCTGAACTGAAGAGCGTTGATGATCAGAGGCCTATTCGACTTCGGAACGTGTTGCACAAAGAGCTTCACAGCTGCAAAGTCGTGGCTTTGAAGCGAGCGAGCAACTCTTACTCGGTTCAGCAATGGAGGCGACTTGTATTCGTGGTCGCGAGTTCTCATCACCAGCTTTGCTTGGTCGTTGTAGCGTCCTCGAGCGATCGCTGTCAGACTAAACTCTCATCGTTATGTGAATATAGAGGACACCAACCTGGCTCTTCGGCCTGTTAAGTGGCGGTTGGCTTGAGCCTCGAGAAAGGGATGGACCAGGAGTTCGAGCAGACCCGCCGCCACCACTGTCGATCCCCAACTCCTTCTCCATTTTTCGCCTCTTGTAATCGTCGAGAATCTTTTGTCTGCGAGGGAGAATTGGTTGCAATATTCAGCCCACCTTTGTAGTTCTTTTTCGAGCTTCCGCTGCTCATTCAGCTGCTGTTTGGCCATTTCCGCAGCTCTTTTGTCAGCTAGCTTCTGCTCTTTCTCTTCGACCTTCGATGGAATCTCCTCCTTGCGCTTCATAGTATTGGCGAGAAGAGCTTCCCTCTTCGCGGCTCTCTTTTGCTCAGCCTGAGACCTCAAGGTGCGAATGAAAGGCGATCCTCACAATTTTGTCAAAGTTGTCAGCTGCCTGTTCATCATTGACGACAAATGCGGGCGCAGGCGCTCGAGTTTCCGACGCGGCACGAGGCCCTCGATTGTCGCCCGTTCCTGGATCTCGCGGTGGACTGCCAGATGCTGTTGTCGCCGTCGTCGTCTTTTCAACAGGCTCGGTACTCGGTCTCTTCACTTGAGTTTGCTGAGGTGGCGGCGCTTGATCCTGCATATGGTGGTCATAACAATTATCTTTTCGACTCACATCATGATTCTGCACGTAGGGCACATGCTCCGGCTCGTTGACCAAATCGAGCTGACTCTTCACGAAAGTTTGGTTCTCCCACGTTCGTCGTTGCGGCCGGGTCATGTGGCCTTGCTTGTAGGTGAGACCCCAATTTGTGAGATTTCGATTCAACTCAAGGGCTGGGTCGAGTCGGCTTGACGATGCCTGAAAATGTTCAACTGGAACTTCGAGGAGCAACTCACGTCCTCCTGATGTAACCGGAATGTGCCGCCGGCCTTATCACCGTTCTCATGCTGCGGCTCACCGAAGAACGCCCTCATAAGCTCCTGACTCTTTCGGTCTTGTGAATCTTCTGATGGAGCATCTCTCGAGCCATTTGAGGCCCATTGAGGGGCAATCGGAGCAGGCTAAACTGTTGTCTTTCAGAGAAATGCGTAATTTACCGCTTGTTGTCCATAGTAAGGGTCGTATTGTTGCTGCGGAGAGCCATACGCGGCCGACATCGGTCTTTGTCTGGCGCTTGCGAAAGCGTCCGAGTGTGTTCGCGTGTCATAGGGTTGTTGGATGTGCGATGTTTGCGGATGCTGCTCGTAGTTGTGTTGGACGGGCGCCTGTTGATAGGCTTGTGGAGGGTAAGCCGGTTGTTGGGGAAAGCCAGGGAATCCTTGCATGCTTGTATGCATCGTTGCTGGCATTTGGCCGGGATAGGCTTGCGGGTAGCCATGGCCGGGGAAAGTCGGATATTGATTTTGTTGATAGTTCATCGTCGGATAGGCTTGCTGTTGATAGAAGTCCGAGGCCGGTGGACCCGTGTACGGTTGAGCATACGTGTGAGAAGGCTGTGGAGAGGCGCGACCCAAGTGCTGCGGGGCGTAGCCTCCCTGTGGATACCCGTTCCACATTTCGGGGGCGCCACCTTGAGCAGCAGGACTTCCACCTAGAGCTGTATCCCTGTGAGATCAGGAGAACTCAAACCTCCATAAATGGAAGGCTGAGACAAGGCACGCGACATTCGTGGATCAACTGCTGGAGGATGTTGCTGATTGAGCTTCTCCATTCGAGCCTGAGACATTTCAAATGTTATCTCAAGACTAACAGAAAGTTCTTGGAGAGCAGGATCGTGATTCGGATGTGGTTGTCCGGAAGCACCAGCATCGTTCCTGGACATAAGTGCGAAGAACGCCTGCTTTCCCTTCTCCATCCGCTCCGTTTCTGTCGCGCTTCTAAACAACGTTCATTCTGGAAATTGGCAAAACGCACGATTGGTAAGCCTTCCGCAATTCGTGCTCCCGTCGCTTCTCTTCAAGAGCCAGTCGAATAGAGGCATTCGGCATGGAATCGCTTCGGTTATAGGAAGGTGAGCCGTTGGGATCGTTCTGAAAATAGTTCGTCTACAATGAAGCCTTACCTGAGGCAATCGACCAAAGTTCGTCGTTGGACCATCAAGAAAGACCTGCTGCTGCATCCTACCAGGAACGTTGTATCGCAATGAATCTCCACTTCTACAACGCCTTCTTAAATTGATATGAGAAGTCAGACCTGGTAGTCATGAGAGAGTCGGTGCTGGCCATGCTCATGCTCCTCTGACCGATCGGCTGCGGGTACTTGACTTTGGGCGGGTGCACGGGTCGAGCCGCTACATTGGCTGCGCGGAGACCAGGAATATCATTGATGGGCACGAAGCGACGCGGTGACGACACCTCCGAGGGTGGTGCCGCTGCAAGCGAGTTTGTTGCCACTTCGCTCGCGCTGACTAAGAGACGCCGACGCTTTGAGAGCCATCGGGCACAATAGCATAGAAACAACACAAAGATGGCATACGGGCTGGCGGCGGCTCGAAGAACTCGAAGATGTCGGCGAGGAAGGCGTTCACGTTCGGTTGAAGGTCCTCGTGGAGATAGAGAATGTCTTCGACTTCGAAGTGGAAAGGATTCCATGGAAGGGCCCTCGCGCAGAAGTTTCTATTTCGGAGACTTTTCGTGGAGAATGTTTGCTTACTGGATTAGAAGGAGATTGTACTGGCAGTCGGCGATGCTCATAGGATCGTTGAAGCAAACATCTAAGAAATGGTTCCGTTGACCTCTTCTCTCTATTCTCAACCTTGCATGATCATGTCATGCGGCCGGTAGAAGGCGATGAGAGCACAGAGGCAGCCACCATCACAAAGGTCCTCGTAGAGATCCTCCATCTCGGGCACGACGCCGTCGCCGCCCTCGCCTCCTAAGGAATTCATTTGTGTGGCCGAAGTGCACGCACCTTTCAACTTGATGTTCGACTTGTCGACGTCGTCGCGGACAAGAAGACAGATCTTGTTGATCCAGAAGAGAAGGGCGTCGACCGGATCAAGAGGCTGCTCACGTTGGTCGACCGATGTGTATTCACTGAGCATTTGACCGATTTTGATTGTGTTGTGCAACACTTACGAGACGGCCTCCACAGCTCGTTCAGGGGAAACGATGGCTCTCGTGTGTGCCGCCATGAGTGCGTCGATGACGCCAATATGTGCCCACTGAACCAATGAAGTTTGAAACGGACGAAAAAGGTTGACCTGGAGAAAGGGAGCGGTCGACAGCAGGGCCGCTTCGGTCACTTGATGGATCTGTCCACCGTCGCCCTTGCCCTCGACGGCGAAACCCGCATTGGACAATGCCGTGAGCACGTTTGCATGACCCTCTTGCTGAAAGAGGGTTTAACGACGAATGGGCTCGCTTACCGATACTAATGTTCGATCCTTGAAGATCTTTGCAGCTACAAGACTGTACAAGTAGCCGTTGGTAAGCGAAGTGATGAGGGCCGTGCTGAGTTGGAGTTCATTCTGAAAGCAATTCATTGGTTTTACTTCTTTTGGCAGTCTCAGTGGGGAAGAAGGAGCCACGTGCCCATTGAAGCTCTCACAAGAAAAAAAGGAATTGACTAGAGGGAGAACTCCCCACTTTTCTCTGCAGGGTGTCTCCCAAGTGTTCTCTTGCCTAACGATTCTGCACTTTGAAGAGAAAACTCTGTTGATCTGACCTGGTCGTTCCTGTATAAGCTGTCTCGGAGGACATCGGGGATGCTCTTGTCGAAGGCCTTTGTAATCAGCCATCGTACCGATGCCGCCACTTTGCCCTGCAAATCGAATCTTGCCATTACTGAACATATTGCCCTTCGGTTTTCTCGAAGAAAACGGGTTGTTATTATTTGTGAGGAGGGAAGACGTGGCCCTTTTATGGGTGGTGAAGGGTCGCGCGAGGCGTTCGCCTTGGACAGATGGCGCGCCGATTCATGTTATGTCTCCAGTCCGTTGCACTTCTTTCGCATCTCAATCCCACAGATTGATTGGGTAGGGCTGATCCTCTACTTGTCCGTGGTGACTCTCTTGGGCGAGATGAAAAAGCCGGCTCAAGGGAGTGGCCTGGAAGCCGACACACAGGACTCGCCCCTCGCCCCTCACTGGGCCCCGTCCCTTCCCTGCTCCTCACTTATGCAACGGAAAATGAAAGTCCGAGTTCTCGAACGAATACATGCAGTGAAGGAGGGCATCGCACACATTCGGACGCGCAGTTCTTTTCGGCATCAAGAGGAGAGAAGAGGAGAGAGAGGAAGAAGAAGCACCTCCTCGATGTTGTACTCGCCGACGGGGATGAGTTCGGGCAGGACTTGCAGGTCGGCGGCCATCTCTCGTCGTACATGCGTCTTCGCGACGCTCACTTCATCATTCTGCAAATGAAAATGAAGGAAACGTGAAGAAAGACGAAGGTGGCACGCGGTGGAGACGCAAAATCGCCCGCGAACATGGCGTCCCCACTCGGTCCCGATAAGGCTCCTCCACGCGAGATAATCACATCAATTTTTGAACAAAAGCAACAAGAAGCACACATAAAAACGTGTCGCTCCTGAGGCGACGGGGATTAGCCCCCGTTAGTATATGATAACGGAACGGATCCTTTCTTGCATACGTACAGTTCCTGGCGCATTTCGCAAGTTTGGTATTCCGAGAACATTTCAAGGGAACCTCGCATAGCCTCAACAAAGCGTGGGCATGAACTTGTTTTGAAAGACGAAGCGTCGTTCGGCGGGGGTCTGTGTGAGTGGTCAATAAAGGGTCGAGACTTGGACGTCGTCGGATCACACAATGGACGGCGCCTCGGTGCAAAAGACGCCGCCGGCCGCGCGATTATTGATTTCCGGCCAAAATGAGGCGACTGGAGGGCTAAGGGCCACCACGCGTGGTCAAAGCGAACACGTGGAGAATCACGGAAGGAAAGCGTGTCGGAAAGAAGCGCCGTTGACCGGGTCGCCGCGGGCGAACCTCAAAGGCGACCCCGGCGCCCCCCGGCGCGCTAGTGAGCCCGAGCCAACTCGTAAGAAATCGCCTGAATGCGGCGACGCGCCAATTCAAACTCTTCGCCCTTTGCCCTCTACTCGACACCTTTACTATGCACGCAGACTCGGCTGGTGTTCCGTTGCGAAACTCCATACGATGATTTCAAGCAGAGTAAAAAGTGGGCAAAATACACGGTTCAATTTCATGCACGGACTCTTCAAAGTGAATTCAGGGGTTTCCAAAAGACATTCAAATGAGTGAACTACTTCACCATCATAGCTCCAGAGCAATTATTCTCTCCAGCAACATTCACAAGCGTGGCTGCAAGCTGTGTCAAGAGAAAGAGATTTTGTGGGTTAGTTGCTGCCGTGTCAACACACTCCTCCGACCTTCTTATCCTCTTGTCTCTACCGGTTGTTCTGAGCAGCTCTTCACGGATCACCTCCTCCTTGACACACACTTCACTTTCTGGAGTTCCTTGGTTTCACCGAGGGCTATGCCCGCATCCCGTCAAACTAGACCCTCGCCGTGTATCTATCCCAGTCGAGCACACACATAGTAATGCCGAGACTAGCTATGCGATGAGGCGATAACCACGGAAGTTCAAGGGAGGCGGGCGAGGACACAGGCGTCGCCGTCTGATAACTCCGGGTGCCCATTGCCTTCGAGGGCTTCCGTTATGCGGCTCTCGCACATCGTCCCGTTCGTCCTTCTCCTTGCCCTTTTACAGATCGGACTGGCAGGCAAGATTGCACTCTTCGTCTCTGAAGAAAGTGCTGCTGAGGTTTGGACTCCCTTGCATCATAAAGACACTGAGATGGCGTTCAGACTAGATTCTTCGTTGATTTGGCCGGACTGTTCGCAACTGGTGGCCACGAAGTGGTTCTTGTTCGTCCAAGCTTCAACCCCATCACGGAGAAGATCGTCTCACGCCATTCCGGAGTTCGAGAGATTCGCTCGAGCAACGCGCAGGTGCGATAAAGTCCCGCGGGCACATTCTCATTCATTTGCAAGCGCGAGAGTGAAGTCGATTTTTGGGAGATGAAGTGCTGGCATGATTGGATGAGAGGGAAAGAGAAGAGCTTTGAAGTCCCTCGAGAATTCTGCGGTCTTCTGCAAACTGACTCAAACACGAGTTGACCCGGGCAAACTTCAAAAATCCGTGCGCGATAAGATCGTGCGTGAAGGTTCGCGTCTGTGTGCCCTCAGTTAAAGAGAAAGTGCTACCAGATGACAGAATGTAGTCCTCTCAGAGACAGTGAGTCAGACTCTTCATTGAGAAGAGTCTTTCAATGACGCCACCTTGGGAGTGGGACTAGGATTGGCTCCTTCCCTGGAATGCTGTGTGCAATAAAAGAGTTTAGGATGCCGATTTGCATGGAAACTACTCGGAGAGTCGTCAAGAGTTGATCTTCGGAGAAAGTGGACCATCAACATGGATTCACTACGCCTCATCACTTTTAGCCCTTCGAGAACATGTCTGCCATGGTACGTGACAAGTCGACATAGACATTCTTTCATCAGCCAACCTGCACGACAACGTCTTCTTGAGTCGTCTCCGAGCCGAGGCCTTCGACCTTGCAGTTGTCAGTCTTCACAACGAATGCCAAGTGATTGAACTCGAAGAAGAGAAGAGGCAAACATCTGCAGCTGGGAATCGCGTCTCATCTCGGCATCCCACGAATCGTTCCCGCCACCAGTGATCTTCCCACATTCCGAACGCTGAGAAGACTCGGCACGGGCCCGCATCCTCTGCTCGATCACGGTATTAAAAAACGAGACTTACAGTAATGTAGTGAACAGCCCAGCCTCTCCGACAGCGGTTTCGAGATGTTTTGGCAACGGCTGCTTTTGAGATTGTCGACTGGCGTGCTGAAAGCAGGCAATCCTCTGTCCTTCAAAGCGCATTTGGTGAAAACTTTCCCGCGCTGTCAGAACTCCGTTCAAGGGTCTGACCGTCTGAGTTTTTCTGCATTCTGCTCACGTTTAGACTATCGACGCAGTGCTTGTAAACAGTTATCAATCCTACTTCGACGCTCGTGGTGGTCTCACCTTTATCGGCTATGACTTTGTCGGAACGGAGAAGAAACCCGCCTCCAAGGTAGACACGCTAACTGTGTTTAATTCATGGTTTAGGAACTAAAATCGTTCATCGATGCTTCAACATCCCTTGTCGTTGTTTCTTTCACAGAAGTGTCTGCTGAACTGGAAAGGACCTTGATAAGCTTCTTTGACCTTCGACCCGAAGTCAGCTTCATCTACGTTGGAAACAAGACGACGAAAGTCCCACAGAATGTTGAACTTACTGACAGATCAGAGACCGATGCCGTTTTAAGTCTCAGTATTCAAGCTTCTTCATAATCTAACTCTGTTTAGAAAGTTACAAAACCATCGCGTTGATCAGTGATCACTCAACGTCCTCTCTAAACACCGCGCTTCGATATCGAATTCCCGTGATTGTCGTTCCATTGGAGCGAGACGCCTCGGAAGTCTCAGTCATGATCGAAGCCTTGGGCGTTGGCCATGCACCCACTAGTGTGTCAGCTGTCGGACTGAATGAAGCCCTGCAAAAGGTACAAAAGGACACAGTCAGGTTGGTGTGACTTTTTGTGTGATTGTGCTTTCTTTGAAGGATAAGAAGCCGACTTGAGAGCTTTACAATGTCGTCTTCTGTGTCTGCCGACAATGGAAAGAATGTGCTCCAATGGCTGACTTTCATTCTCAAAGCGGCTCCTGAAACTCTCACGAGAAGAGGACCTTCAGCTTTCTTCACAATCTATCACGCTGATCTCCTTGCCCTTCTGCTGGCGTTCCTTGGCGGTTACCTCTACATCGTCTACAGAATCGTTCGCTGTTATTATTGGTCTTGCTGCCTAATGGCCTTCAAAGAAAAGGAGAAAATAGACTAGATGCTACGGTTTTTTGAATTTTTATAACCGTGCATGTAAGACGTGAAATAATACTTCCAGAGGAATAAAATGAGTTCGCTTACAATAAGCGTTTGCATTTCGCAGAACTAGAAAAGGGCTAATCCATAGAGTTGAATGGATGAGCGTGGACGATTTTGGCGCGAAAACGTTTCTGCCATGGCCATTTGAGGCATTGGCGTGCGGCAGGCGGCCATGTCCTCAACGTCGTCGCCCGTGAAGTCCTCGTCGTCAGATGCCGACCGGCGTTCGCATCTCACGTCACAGACGACCACTGTTCCCGAGGTCTCGAGCGCCTCGTCATCAACCAAGTCGGAGATTGTGGATCTCAAGAAGAAGCTCGAGCTACTCAAAGTCCAAGTCGGTTTTTTGTGCTCGGCCATTCAATTAATTTCATGCAGCTCAAGCAACGCGATAAGGAGCTGGAGAAGCAGAAATGGGAGCGCGTCGGCACGGAGACCGACCGATACGGCGTGCGCATGGAGATCAGCGGATTGAAGGTTGCGGTTTTTCCCTCTCAAACGTCATTCTGATGTTGCAGTCGAAATGTGATGCTCTCTCAACCATCTGCGAAGATCTCATGAAGTTGGTCGAGAATGGAGAGGCCGAAGAGAGACGACGACAAGAAGCCATCGAAAATATTTACAAGGTTAGTGGTTCTCTTCTTCATAGGCTGGGAGCCGTGCATATTCAGACGAATCTCCGGGGAGTGAGTGAGAATGCCAGCCAACTCAAGGAGGAAGTGGGCCGACTTCGACAACAACTCAGCAGCAACGATACAAAGGTTTCTCAGCCTCTCGTCTTTCAGCTTCTACTCTTAGATCAGTGTCGTGATTCACGAGAATTCGTATCTGAGATGGGAGAACGAGGCTTTAGCTGCAGAGGTCGAAGCTTTGAAGAAAAAAGTGAATGAGGAGAATCTCGCCAATAAGGAGCTGAAAGCTGAGCTGATCGAGGCTCGGAAAGAACTGCGGAAATTGGAAGACCAAAGGAGCATTCGGTTTGAATTAATCTTCCTTGTTGCATTGTCCCTCAGAGTTGGCAAGGAAGTAACGAATATGGTCGAGACGACAGCGAGCCAGTTGGAGTCGGCTCGTCGAGCGATGCTTGATCGTGAGAAAGAGTATGGAATTACTCTCACACGTCTCCACAACGAGTTGGACTTCCTTCGATCCGAACTAGCGAGGAAGGACCAATCATCAACCAAGCTGACAACCATGCTCGACGACCTCATCAACGACAACAAACAACTTTATGACGAGCAAACGGTATGCCACTTTATCTCTTGTAAATGATGGAAATTTTAGAAACTTCGACAGCTTTACGAGCGAACGGCTAGCGACTTGTGGACGACGAAGAATGCCGTTAAGGACCGGCAGCAACCAGACTTGCGGTCCCCTCAACGATCTCAGAGGACGACGCTCGGTGTTTTGCAAGAGCGTGTGGCGTCAAGTGGTGAAGCAGAAGATCTAGTCGAAGCTCGAACTCAAATCCGACACCTTCAAACACTTGTGCGTAAACGACACAATCGAAAGGAAAAAAATGATTTTAGGTGGAAAAGCTCCGACACGTTGCTGATAACTCGAATATGGGCTCGCTCAGAAATCAGCTCAAGCAAAAGCTCGTCGACATTTGCAAGCTCGAGGATACGGTGCGAGTACTGGCAACAGAGAGAGACACCGAGCGAACGCAGCGTGAGAACAGCACCGTCCTTCTCCTTGAGATGACAAAAGACATGAAAAGTCTATTAGCGGCAATTAAAACGGGTCATCCATGAACTCGCATTTGACAGTCGAACAAGTTACGGGTTGTATTTATTGAAATTTGACAATAAATCAGTAGAACAACTTGGCTAGTTGTGAGAATTTGGATAAAAGCTAAAGAACAAGGCCTCAAATGAGCATCGTTTGGAGATCAAATGACGTTTGGTTCTCTGGAAGACCTAAAACACTTGCGAACGAGACAAGCAAGGCGATGAAGAGGATTATTCACAAGGAGAGAAAGCGAGGGAGAAACTGGCTACTCATTCATTTGCAAGTCCAAACTCGTTGTAGACTCCCTTGAAGTAGCGAGACATTGAGTGAAGAGGAAATAGTTGAAATCACAAGTCGACGACGCCGTTGGCGGCTGCTCTCGCCGTGGAAGTGGAAGCATCGCCTTCTAACATTGTCTCAGCCGTATGTGAAATGCGAATATTCGTTCTATAAGCAGCAACATGGCGATGTGAGAGACAACGAACTTGTTCATATCGCCGAGAGCAATGACTTGATCTTCTTCGTCGACCACGTCACCGTCGTTCCAACTGAAAGCCGAATGCTTCGTCTGCGATTCCCCCTTCATTCTTCATTCTCAGGCAATTCATTTCCAGTCGAATTCATCAACCGCTCTACCTCCACTTCCCCACCTTGAAGGCATAAAAACCTACCCCAATCGACTGTAGTGTTTCGATGGAACGAAGATGTAGCATCCAAGGTTGCCACTGTAGCAGACAAGAGCAAAGGAGGAGATGACCATGGCAATGAGGAGAAGCAAGAGAAAGAGTTCCACCGTCGACCACTCAACTTCGATCGCTGAGCCTTCGACTGAAAGCATTCATCTTCCTTGTCATAAAGAGACGTGAACGAGAAGAACAGCATGGCATCACTGAAGACTTACATTGACAGAAAGGTCCATGGAAGGGCGGGCGACAGAAGCAGCGCGAGCCGTGTGGCGCCTCCACGCATTGTCCTCCATTCACACAGGTATTCGCGACACAAGATGACAGGAATTCTAAGGAACTCAAGAAGTACATCGACAGTCGTTGACTTGAAGGTTGGGAGGGGGATCTCTAGGCCAAACGTGGCCGCTTCAAGGTGTTGGCAGCGGTCGCCAGGCGAGCTTCGCCTCGCCTCGTCGAAGAAGGGCGGGCCAGCGCTTTGGAATGAAAATCTCCGAGAGAGGGGGGACTCTCTCCAGGGAACGCTTGTCCCTGCCCCCTCCTTCTTCCTTCTGCCCTGCCATGCCGCCATGCTCAACAGCGCTCTTCTCATTTCGCCTTGAGTCCGAAACGGGGATCGCTGACAACAAGACATAAATTCAATCCGAGTCCCCCTAGTCGACGGACGGGGAAACGCGGCCCTTGAAATGGAGTCCGTAATAGAGAGTTTTGAGCATCGTCGGTGGGAGAGGGAGGGGGAGGGGGAAGAGGAAGGACTCCATTCTCGCCCTCTCATTATGCCCTTAGTCGGCGCACTTCTCTCTTTGCTACTTGCAATTCCGGACCCGACCACTTTCACTTCTTGTCTAAGATGACTAATAGGTAAGAAGGCGAGTCCTGCTCCGACTGGGTGGGAGAAGAAAATACAATTAGTCGTGTCTGGGGCCGGGTCGACAAGGGCACACCTGTGATGAAGTCGCTGGGGCATTTCACGCCGATGCCGTCGACCTTGCAGAAGCTTCCCGGTGTGCATTTCCCGTTCATGCAGAGAGCCGCAATCTGGAAACTTTACAATTCGCTTTGCAGACTGGGAAGGGGGGATTGTAGTCGCGTGCACACCTTTCACTTATTGAGGACATCCGTCACCGTTTATACGCTCTCCTCGCCCACGAGAGCACGCAGGCAATCGCCGTCCTATTCCCTTTTTCCCCTTTCATGCACACGGATCTCTCGGGAAACAAGGCGGCCGGCGAAAGAGGAGAAATGAAAGCTTCGCCATAGTACACGAAGGTCGTGATTGCCAGTGGAAGCAAGATTGAATGGAGAGAAGAGACAAGACTTACCCGGTATTGGCAGTGGTCGCCGGTGAAGAGATGTTCACAAAGACAGGAGAAGGCATCCGAAGAGTTGTTCGCCGGCACACAGATGCCTTCATTCCAACAAGGAAACGTCTCACAGATTCCTCCTTCTGCAAATTCCAACATGTCTTTTAGGAAAGCTCAACGTTTGTTACGTCAGCGACAGGGAATGCTTCGAACGCAGTCACTGCGACCTTAAAAGTAGGTTGCCCCGACCACTATAACGTCAGGTGTGTTACCAAGATTAGAAAGCAGTAAAGTCAGATTTACCATAAACAAGATGTGAGGAGACACCTTCGACGAAGAAGTCGTCTTCAACAGGAGGCATTGAAGACGAAGAGAGGAGGACGGTAGAGGGCAGTCAAGGAGCTGCCAGGGTCCAGCAGCTGGAGGTCCACGCGGTGCCCAAGGACTCCGCCCTCGTCGGCTCCGTCCTTCCAATTCTCTCTTAAATCGCACCTCTCTCTCTCTCTCCCACGAAAAGACGGAGCTCGTAGCTAGAAACCGCGAATTAGACGCCGATTCAACGAATGATATAGCTCGAGAGACGGTGGGAGTCCGACGACGACTACGATGGGAGGAATCGAGGACGGGCGGGGACAAGCGAAAGCGAAAAACGAAAGTCAACAGGAAGGTGTCCGACGACAGGCGACGGAACCCCTTGTCCCACTTGATGCTTCGCTCTCCTCTTTCATCCCTCCTCCTTCTTCATCCATTGCAAGCCTTCATTAGCCAAATCAGAAGGTCCAAAAGGGAAAGCATCGTGTTTTTGGAACGAGAAGAAGGCGATCGTGGAGACGCGCCAGGATGAATGAGGGCGCAGCAGAAGGCGACACATGTGGGTGGCCGGCGAGGGAGGAGATGAGGAAGGAAATATATATATTGCGACGAATCGGATGAGCCAAAGCCGTCGGCGGCCGCCAAGACGAAGAAGTGCGAGCCAAGGGCTGAGAGAGGAGATCCGCCGCCGGGTGACGGGCCTCCCGACGGATTTCAATTCCAAATTTCGGCGCTCGACTCGGAAAGAAGAGTGCAGCCGGCGATCGGGGGGCAGCCGCGCGCAAGTGTTGCAGCTTCTTTTTTTCTGCCTAGACAGCCGCGTTGGACATTCAGCTGGCGCGTGAGGGAGGGGGACGCGTTCGCCCGCTCGTCGACGAATGGATGAGCGATTGAACGAGTTCGTCGTGCGGCCTGCAATGACTCCCTCGATGTCATCTTCTTCTCCCTCCTTTTCTCTCGTTGTTCCCATTGTCTTCCCTCTCATCCTCCATTCAAAATAGCTTCTTAGAAAATGCCGACTTATACAAAGATCCCGTTGTTTAGCAAAACTTTTTATAGGGATAAAATATTTATTCCGACACGTCTTATGCTTTGGTTTCACCGGGTTCGAGAAGATTACCAAATGTTCTTGGAGGTTACATGAATGAGAATTCAACCGGATTGCCTATTCTTTGAACAAAGAAAGAAGATGAGAAAAGAGAAGTGCTCAAAAGACCCAAAACAATAAAAGCGAACATTCTTGAGGATGAATATGTGGAAATGAAAGAAATGATGTTTAATTGATTGTGAAGAGGAACATTCATGAGTATAGAAAATGACTAATGACTAGAAAAAAAATATGACTCGAGAAGAAAAAACTCCATGAATGAGATGTGACTATTCGAGAGATCCAAGGCAACCGTAAATTTAGAAAAAAAAGTAAAGCTCATGATAAGAGCTTGGCACATGAGAGATTTCTTTTCAAAGGGAGAGAGAGTTTTCACATAATGGTGCACACCTTCGAATTCGGTGGTCCTTCCTTCTTCACCTTCCCGTTCTTTTTCGAGGCCTTCTTCTCACTGTTCGCACTGCTCTTTCGTTCGGCACTCTTTTCCGAGTCTTGCGAAGAATTCCGATGCAGCGGAATATTCTTGAGCGAAAAGCGTCGCTTCTCCGAGTTCTTCTTCTTCGGCTTTCCTCGAACCTCGGTGATGATCTCTTCCATGAAAGCTCGTCCATCACGGAAGTTCGCCACCGAGAAGGGCATGAAACGTGCTCCGAGGGTCTGGGCGAGGGCCTCTCCCTGTTCCATGGACACTCGGCCTTCTTCTTGTGCTCGCTGGATTTTCTCCATAGAACGGCGCCGTCGCATGCCCGTTTCGTGGGCGTCATCGGACTCATAGCCCTCAGAGACTGAAGAGATGCCCGTCGAGCCTCCGTCTTCCTCATCCTCGATCACCTCATCTTCATCGCAAATCAACCGAATCGGAATCTGAAATCTCGCAAGTGAGTTTTTCTTCAAGTCGTCGAGGTCTAAATGCTAGTCGCCTCTTCAGAGGACTAAATTTGGACTCCTCCCCAACTTGGCTTCTGTGACGAAAGAGACGGAAAAAGCTTCCGCACTGACTTCAGGTAAATGGCGATGTTTATTTGAAACGGCGCCTGCCACGCGACGCTGTGAACCCCTCTTCAGTCACTATCCCCTTGGGAGTGATACGTAACGATAGGCCCTTTCGTTTTCTTCCGCACGTTTCTATGTACCCTAACAAAAGTGCGTTACATGACGTTTCTATTTCCGGAGAAACGAAATGCTTTCAACGGAAAGGAGGTGGAAGAGGGTGAGCTGGCACACGTTTTTGTTGTTAAATTCGTGACGTTTTTGATTTCCCTCCTCGCTCTTTAGATGCTTCTTAAGATGACGTCGCCATCATCTTCTACGGCGAACATGGTGAAAGGCGGCGCTCTTGCTGACACACCAGAGCAAGTACCGAGAGAGAGCGAACAGCATACAGTCCCGGACAAGTCACGCCACTTCCCGAGTCTCGAAAGAATCTCAGAGGAAAACGCGGCGGCAGAGGATTTTCCGGGGTCGGCAAGGTCGAGAGGGCGCGTGGAGTGCCTTGTGCTGTTTGTGGCGCTGAGGCGGGTGAAAGTTCTAGTCCCGACAGGAGGAGAAGGAGGCACACGGCAGTCTCGCCGCCCGCCACCAGGTGACAAACGTGGTCGCGGGCCGAATCTCTCCTTGTGTTTGCATAAGTTCTGTCTCTCTTCTCTCCCTCCTC